>BPLS01013365.1:0-17550 GCA_019656275.1 Rhododendron kiyosumense | reverse complement strand
ATATAGGACATGTCTTCATCAATAGTGGAAGAAAAGAAATATATGTATGTATGTATTTATATATATATATATATATTTATTTATACACGTAGCGTATCCCCTGCCGTGTCCGTATTTCCATTTTTTTAGAATTGTTGTGTCCCGTTTCTGTGTCCGTGTACGTATCCATATCCGTATCCGTGTCCGTGTCCGTATCCGTATCTGTGTCTGTGCTACATAGACCTCAGCAAGGTGACGATTTTTGTGTTTAGAAACCCCATTCTGCTGTGGAGTGCCAACACAAGTCGTTTGAAAAAGAATGCCATACTCACTAAGATATGCCCGAAAATGCCCATAAGGTACTCAATCCCATTCTCACTATGAAGGATTTTAATGTTAGTGTCAAATTGAATACGAACCATCTGATGAAAATTTTTAAAGCATAAAAGAACTTCATTTTTGGACCGAAGTAAATACACCCAAGTGATTTGAGAATAACAGCCAATAAAAGTGACAAACAATTGATAACCAGAAATAGAAGTAACATGGGAAGGACCCCAAACATCAGAATGGATAACCATAAATGGAAAAACACTTCTTTGATTAATAGGAGCATAAAAAGAGCGTTAATGTTTAGCCAGCTCACAAGCTTCACAAAAAAATAAACTCCTAGTACATTGCTTAGTTAAGGTAGGAATTTTTTTTTCTCAAAATCCCAAAAGATGGGTGACCCAATCTACGATGTCGCTGATGCAATAAAGGAAGAGCTGAACTCGTATCTGCTTCAAAAGCTTGACCTAATGACATGGGTGTAAAAGATGGATAGGGTGCAGGCTCCAAAAAATATAGACCACCATGGGCTTTACCACTGTCGATCAATCTCCTCATATCCAGCTCCTAAAAGACATAATGTGTAGGAAAAAAAGTCATGGAGCAATTCAAGGAATGGGTAAGACTACTAATAAAGAGAAGGTTAGTAGAAAAATTTGGAACATGAAGAACGAACGAAAGAGAAATGGGTGGAGAGTAGCGAATGAAACCTTTTCCTGAAATAGCAGATAGGGAACCATCAGGCATCAACTACTTTAACCTTATCCTTACCAGAATACGTAGAGTATGAGTAAAAAAAGAATGAACAACCTGTCATATGATCTGTAGCACCAGAAGTTATTATCTAAGAGAGCAGGAAGCAATAGATGCACTAGCTGGGATACCTGTTTGAGCAAAGTATGAGGATGTAGTGGAAGTAGAAGTCGTGAAAGATGGCCTAGCCATTAGGCGTCTGAGAGTTTGTAACTCCCCCTGAGAAAGAGTACCACCACTTTGGGAAGTATTAGGCACGGGAGCTTGCAAACGAGCACCAATAGGGTCAGGCAACATGTCAACAGTAGACTCCGAAACATGTGTATAAGAATGCACAGGACCACCACCTCGACTACTTCCTCGTCCACGAGATGGGTGACCATGTAACTTCCAACAAAATTCTCTCGTATTCCTGGTTTTGTTGCTATAATCACACCGGAGCAGTTCTTTATCAACAGAGCTACTTTTACCACCAAGCTGACCCTAGGTAGACTTACCATCTCATGAAGTGGGAATGTCAATCAAGGCAGAGCGATCCAAAATGGAGGATGAACCATCACACTCCGTCTACTCTCCTTCTGTTGAATGCATGCATAGGCCTCTTTTAGATTTGGAAAAGGAATACGGCCCAACACTTGCACACGAATTAGGTCATATATCATATCAAGGCAAGCAAGAATGTCATAGATGCGCTCCTTGTTAACCATTTGTTGGAAAGTAGTTGCACCAACAGTACTGTGGACACCTCCCGAAGCGGGGCATTGCCATACAGATTTGATCATTGCTGTTTGTTTGGTTATTTGCTTCATAAACCAAGATCGTGGATATTCCCATGGCTAGAAACATCGCCACACGATAGCGGCTATCATCAAAACAGAGTCGCCACCTAGTTTATAAAAACTAGGAAAAACGGATAGAGATTCTGGATACGGGAGCCAAAGGTACAATGGGGGGAAGGTGTTAGGCACCCCTCTCTGCCTAGTCGTGAGACCGGCCCATAGTTGTTCGACATAAGATTAATGCATGCACTATTTAATTCCAACACATGGTTTGTTTATTAACCTTTAAACAGTTAATGGTGAGCCAGTACGATAAGTAAAACATGCATCAAAATAAGTAGAATAAAACAGGTTGTCCTAAGGAGATGGATCCCGCGGCTGGTGAATGGATGTCACGGCCGAGGGATCCTCCTGGTTTGATGTATCGGCCGACGGATCAAAGATCCAGCCGATGTTCTTCCTCACACCAGCTGATGTTCTTCCGCGCTTTTCACTATTGTCTACTCTCCTTTGTTCTTCCTCTCACCACCTTGATCCCTTAGTGGCTTGATTGCTTCGTATTGAATGGGATTGACTGATTGCCTCTTGAAAAACCTTAGGGTTAGGGTTTGGACTTCAGGGTTTGATCATCGGATCAACGGCTGCCTTGAGAAGATTGGGGCTTTTCCAGAGGGGATTTGAGAGTGTATATTGATAAAGTTTCGTGGCTTGAGAGGGTGTGTTGGTATATTAATTTCGGAACCCGAGGGCTTTTTTATATAGGCATAGGGATGACACACCTCAGCCAATCAAAATTGAACGATTGAATTGGAGTTATAAGGCAATACGAACTCCTCATGGTAATCCTCTAACGTAGCCCAAACGCATTAGGATTTGGCTGCTAGGGTTTTGTGAATGGATCAAACGATTGACAGAACATTCCAGAATCTGGAAAATAGACGATTTGGTGGCCGGTTAAAGGATCTGGCTGCCGAATGAACGATTAAGGGGCCGAAGGATAGACCTGGCGGCTGAAAGATGAATCTCTCAGGGAGATTTTCAAGCAACAAGTTTCACTGGTGAAGAAATAGTTTCACGGGTGAAGAAATGATGTTGAGGCCATGAGATCAATGTTATGGCCGAAAGATAGATTTTCCTGGGATACTATATTTCTGTCTAAAAGGCTATTTGGCTCTGGATCGGGTCCTCTAAGTGGCTAGAAGTTCTCACCATAAGTCCTAAGGTTTACAAGAAGTTAATCAGCAATCACTGTATCCATATCATCATCGGATGGTCCCCAAGGTGGGACTTGAAATAATCGTTAGGCCAAATTGGGGTGTTTACAGATGGCCCTCTTTGGCTGAACTTAGACAGATCGCGAGACATGTTTAAGTAAGAGTCAAAGCTGTAAAAGCAACTCAATTTGGTCCAACCACTATTCCAAAGGATTTTTTGAAAAAGGTTTTTATTATGGTCGGGTCGAGAGGCTACCTACGTATTCCACAAGGAAAATTCAGACCAACCGTAGTTCGGAGGTAATAAAGAAAAATAAAAAGTTTGGAGGGTTAAAAACATAAGACTTCGTGCTTAGAAAGCCGTAATGTGACGTACCTGGGCAATGCCAGGATTTTTGGCGGAGAATAGTTGTAGGAGCGCAGAGCTGCCGGTGAAATTTTTTTTTTTGCGGAGAAAGTCATTAGTATTTTGGGATAGATCAATACACAGCAGGTGAGTCGTTTGTTTTTCATGATCATCCTTACTTTGACTGGGGGGGGCTCGGTAGAGTAGCCTATCCATGAATGAGCTTGATGGAATAGATATGATTGGGGTTGAATCCTAACCATCTTGTGGAGACAATCAGACATCGGTTTTTGAGATATAGGGGGCACGAGGTCAGTAACTGGAGCATGTAGTGTTGAGATAAGGGAACCGAGGCACGGAGTCGCTTGCAGTCATGAGGCGAGAGTCTGAGGTGTCAGAGCTTAGAGCTTGACGTGATTGAACTGAGGCATAGTGCCGGTTGCATTCTGAAGGTCTGTGCGTGGAGCTTTCCCATCATAAATTTTGGCATAGAGCCAAAGGATCGAAGCGCTAGACCGATCAATAAAAATCAAGGCATAGAGTCGGTTGATTGCAGGATTGACATGTTTCATGAGTGAGAGATATGCAGAACATGTGTGTGATGATGGTTAAATAGATATGAACAGATATGGTGATGCAATTGATGCTTATGTGCACGGGCCTGTGCGTATGTGTTTGATTTAAACGTAGAGCTTTTTTCAAGTTCAGGACTTGAGCATTCAGAGCATAGAGCTCGAACATTCGGACGGTTGAATTCGAGCATTCAAAGTATCGGCTTTGAGCATCCAGTACGCAGTGGTTGGGCATTCAAGCGTAGAGCTTTAGCATTCAAGTGTAGAACTTGAGCATCTAGTACACAGTGGTTGGGCATTCGAAGAGCTTCGAGCATTTAAAATGTTGGATTTTGAGCATTCAAGCGTAGAGCTTGAGAACAGATGATATCTTGTCGATTAAGGCGTGGAGCCAGCTGAGAATTGTCACGGCTTAGAGCCAGTTGAGATAGTGGACTTGGAGCCGCTGAGTTTGTCGGCATAGAGCCGTTGAGATGGTGAATATGGGCGTAGAGCCACTAAGATGGTAAATACGGGCGTAGAACCGTTAAGATGGTGAAAATGGGCATAGAGTCGCTGAGATGGTGAATACGAGCGTAGAGCTGCTGAGTGATTATGAGTTGCTAGATGATGAGTTCCTAGGCCTAGAGCTATGGATAGTGAGCATAGAGCTGCTGAATGATAATGAGTATGGGTTGCTAAGGTAGCGAGCGTAGAGCTAGTAAGATGTAAGAGCAATAATGAGCTCGAGGCTGCTGGGTGAGCTTAAAGCTGCTGAGTGAGCTTAGAGCTGCTGAACAAGCTTTGCTATGGGCATAGAGCCACTACTGAGTAATGGTGACCTTATAGTTGCTTGAGTGATAGTGAACTCTGAGTACGGGCGTAGAGCCTTTGAGTTTGCTTGAAATGGTGAACATTGGGCATGGTGTTGCTGAGTGACTTGCTGATAGTGAGCACTAGTGCTGCCGAGTTGCTGAGATGTTGGAGGAGTTGCTGAAATGGCAGGTATGGAGTAAATCGTAGGGTAGCTTGATGGCAGCGATTGTCGCGAAGCTGCTGGGATGATAGGGAATGCAGGGCTTGGCTGATAATGAGCTTCAGAGTTGCTGGGCAGCTTAGAGCCGCTGTTGGTAATGAAGCTGCTAGATGAGCTCAAGGCTACTGAGTGAGCTGGCTGATATAGAGAGAGGGCTTCCTTGAGCTTAGGCATGCCCCTAAGGCTGGTTTAATCACTGGTTTTGTAGGTCACGAACCCAAAACCTCATTCTTGCTTGAATTTGGTGCACTGAGCAGGGTCTGCTGCTATTGTAGGAAACAGATTAGGAGGTAAGAAGATCGATTCAGCGGCCTTATACTCCCTCCGTCCCATTTTCATTGTCCTTTTTTGATGTTCGTGCAGTTTTCAATCGCTTATATCTTTCAATGTGAATCTCCAAAAATATGCAATATGGATCTTATTTGATAGATTTCAATTTGTTCTATAATACAAAAATGTCAAAATCATGAAAAATATTATAGATTGAAATATATACGCAAGAGACAAAAAAGTGAAAAAGGAATAATGGACAATGAAAATGGGACGGAGGGAGTAATTGATATCTCAGCCGAAGGATTGAAGTCTCGGCTGCGTAATCGCTTCATTTCCAGAGCTCTATAAAAGTCGAGCCTTCGGCGTTTTATTTCATTTTTCTCCTTTCTCTCTCTTCTCTTCTCTTTGTTTCTACCGGAGACTGTCTCTGAGGATTCCTCTACGTTCCTTTGGTTTCTTCATCAGGCTCGGGCAATATGTTAGCCTGGCCGGCATACATGGAGGGAGTCCGCGCTATTCTTGGACTTGTCTTGATGCTTGATTAGGGACCTTCGCATGGGGGGCTTGCTTCTGTGACGCGGAACTCCTGGGGTGGCGCTTGTACGCGGTATGGTGGTTTTTCTGTGCCATGTGGTGTCTCTTCTGCGCCACAGTGCTTCTTTGGTACACGTTGCTCCGGGGGTGTCCTCTTCTTTCTTACAGCTGGTCTCTGGTGTTCGAACCACCAGAAAATTTGGCATCCTCTTCTGCTTCCTTTCTTTTGTTTTTCTTCCTACATAGGTTAGTCCGACAGGAAACTAATGTATAGTTTGTTTAGGAAATGTGGGATGATCCACCTTGTGATGTAAAAAGCTTTTGTTTAATGAAACAAAGTCTTTTGCTCTGTTACGTGATTGTGTAAGCTATATTTGCACCGTTTGTGTATGATAAAATTGTTAATCTGATGAAAATCCAGTGAAATGAACAGAGCCGTGGAAGTGCTCTGTAAAACAGTCATTCTGGCGGCTGAGCCATCGATTTGGCGGCCGAGGGAGCGATTCATTTTCTTGGGTTTGACTTTAGGTCAACCCTGATTTTCATGGGCCGATGGATTGATCCTACGGCCGTCATATTGAAGTGTCGGCCGAGAGACCAACTAGGTTACTGAGGATTTAGAATCCAATTCCGATTCGAACTAGGACTCGACTTAGCCTATAAGTATGCGTTCTACGAACTCGATAACATTGTCAGCAACAGTTGCTTGCACATGGCACAATTAGTCCTTGATCAGTGGTTGAATTCCTTTAACGGCCTCGACCGTTTGCACTTTAAGTCATTTGGTATGGAATTTCTCTTCTCCCTTCGCCAAATTCCTGTGAATTTTGCTTTTCTTAGGGTAGCCACTAGCTTGTGGGATCCTGCTTTTCACGTTTTTCGATTCAGAAGAGAAGAGTTGTATCCTACCATCGAAGAGTTTGCAGCTATTATGGGGCATTCAGATAGAGAAGGTCTCATTGTTCCTGACCCTTTGTTCAACCGCGGCAACCTTTTGAAGGTTTTACTTCAAGTTCAGAAACATGAAGTCAAATTTTTCATGGTGAAAGGAAAGTTGGAAACCTTACAGCTTGTTCAGCGTTTTGGCGCAGCTGAAGCTCATCGTCAGGTTCTTCAACAGAAAGCATACTTTCATGCGCTATGTGTCTGTCTTCTCCATTATTACTTGCTTGGACCCTCCTTTGGTCATACTGATTCTATGCTGCTTGATTTCGCTCAACAGATTGGAAACCTATATTCGCTGGTCTAGTGTTGGTAGAGACCTTGATGGGTCTTGAAGTGGTGAAAGGTAATCCAACAGCCCAATTCTCAAGCAGTCCTTTGTTGCTACAGGTTCGCTCTTTTACTTGTTTATTGCCAAGTTATCTTTTCGCTCATCACTCTTTTGTTTTGACTCACGTGTTCTCACAACTTGCAATCTTCCCTTGTTTTCTTTAGGTATGGCTTTATGAGAAGTTGAGGGTATGGGATGTGCCAGAGCGGCTTCCTTATAGTTCAAACTACTGCACAGAGCATCGTATGACTAGATAGTTTCCAACTGAGTCTGCTTGGAGGGCATGGATGGAGACTCGCAAGGGTGATCGGATCCAATGGGTTTGCCCTTGGTATGGTGTTGAGAGCATGACTGCAAGTATCCTGAACCATTTTGGTGTGGGAGTGATTGGTGTTACTCAAATTACCTTCTACTTTTCTGCTCACTTTCAAAGGCAGTTCGGGGCTGAACAAGCTATAGTCTTGGGTGACCCTGAATATGTTGTTTCCAAGGTTCATGAAGCCAGCTTTCGCCGCAATGTGCTTCGTTTCTGGCTAAATCGAGTGATGCAAGGGATTGGTGGGAACTTTGTTGACAAGCTATTGAGTTCGTATAAGCGCTAGTTGGAGAAAAACCTTTTGAAGGAAAAAAGTGCGAAAAGAAGGAAGACCTTGAGATTGACAAATTGCTTATGCTTTTCAAAAGATTTTCTTCATTTGATTCTATCTTTCATAGGTTGAGAATTGTTTGAGCTTGATTGCTTTATTGAAAATGCTTTTGCCATGGTTTGGTAGCAAGTATGCTTAGGATAGACCTAGAAATTTGGAAGCGATAATGATAGCAGTGGCCGAATTTCAATATAGAGATTGCCTACGTATCCCATGGAGGGAATTAGGCCTTAAACGTAGTTCCTAACAAGATTTGTTTTTGTTTTTTTTTATTGGTTAGGGTTCACTCGAGTATTTTCCTCTCCTTTTGAGCTCTTGATTTTGCCTAAGCCGCCCTCGCGGGTTTTTAGTCTAGCGAGCATTTTATTTATGCCTTAGTTTTGGCCTAAGCCACCCTTGCGGGTTTTCGACCTAGCAGATTGCTCTAATTTTTGCTTGGGTTCGCTCACCCTTGTGGTTTTCGTCCCAACGAGCATCTCTCAGGGGTAGTACTTAGCTTGTCGATATTGACTGGTGTTGCAAATTCCATTCCATCCAAGTCTGCAATGTATGCTACTCGTCCAGATAGTATGCGTTTGATAAGGAAGGGGCCTCTCCAGTTTGGTCTAAACTTGCCTCTTGGGTCTGAAATGTGGTGACGGACTGCTTTGAGCACCATATTCCCTACATTGATGTCTCATGGCTTCACCTTTTTGTTGAATGCTCGTGCAATGCGGCGTTGATACACTTGCACATGGTATAACGCTCTCAGCCTTCTTTCATCTAGCAATGCTAACTCGTTGCAGCGGTTTTGAACCCAGTCTTCTTCGATCATTCCAGTTTCAGCCAGAACCCTTAGTGCGGGTAGCTCTAGTTTGATTAGCAAGACAGCTTCAATCCCATAGACTAAGGAATAGGGAGTAGCTCCAGTTGAAGTCCTTTTAGTGGTTTGATAACCCCATAGTACTAGTGGTAGCATTTCTGGCTAGTCTGTGTGGGTGTCAGTTGTCTTCTGTAGAATTCTCTTGATGTTCTTGTTTGCAGCCTCAACTGCTCCATTGGTTTAAGGTCGATAAGTAGATGATCGATGATTCTGTATCCCAAATTTAGCAAAGAGCTTCTTTGTCGCTCTCTTGAAATGCGACCCATTGTCACAGATGAACTCGTGAGTACACCATACCGATAAATGATATTGGTGTGGATGAACTTGGCCACATGAGTGGTTTTGAGGGTAGCATAAGAAACTGCTTTTACCCATTTGGTGAAGTAGTCAATGGCTACTAGGATGAACTGATGCTTGTATTTTCCCTTTGGATTTATACTCCCAATGACGTCTATGCCCCAGGTGGAGAATGGCCAAGGGGATGTCATGCTATATAATTCCATAAGGGCAATACGCATGCGATCAGCGTGGGTTTGGCATTTGTAGCATCGGCGGACATAGTTAGTACAATCAGCTTCCATTGTAGCCCAGTAGTATCCCTGACGCAGGATTTTCTTTGTCATTGTTGCTCCATTCATGTGTGGCCCACAAACTCCCTCGTGTATTTCCTCCGTTACCTTACGGCTTTCTTCCTTGGTGACGCAAAGTTGATTGGGGCCTAGGTGTGCTCTTCGATATAATGCTCCTCTGTAGACTACAAATTGGGCGGCAAACTTCGCAGAGCCATCTTGTCCTTTGAGGTGGCTTCAGAGGGATACTCTCCTTCTTCTAGAAATTTCCACACGTTTTCGTTCCATGGTTTCCCATCATCCTCACCTTCCTCAGTGAAGGTGCACTCGCATGCCGGTTTGACCTTCTATTCGATCATGAGAGGCCGCATTGTGAATCCCAGGGGTATTTTGACCATAGAGGCTAGTGTTGCCAGTGCATCTGCAAACCTATTACTCACTCGTGGGGTGTGCGTGAAGATGACTGAGTCAAATTATGGAATTAGATCTTCCAGCATAGAGTGGTATAGTTTCAGCGTATCTTCCTCGGCCTTCCAGTCTCCTCTCGTTTGGGATACCATCAGGTTTGAATCTCCAATGACTTCCACCCTTTTTACCCCTAGTTCTAGGGCTGCCTCCATTCTAGCAATGCAGGCTTCGTACTCAGCTTGATTGTTGGTGACTTCAAACCTCAGTTTATATGACAAAGAGATATGAGAGTCGTTTAGGGAAATCAGCAATACCCCTATGCCATATCCACGTTGGTTTGATGCTCCATCGAAGTAAAGTTGCCAGGTGTCATCCAAGAGACATAAGATGTCTTCATCGGGGAACATGAAGTCTTCTACCTCAACCTCTGTCATGGGATTATCTGCCAAGAATTCTGCCACAACCTTTCCTTTTACTGATTTCCTTGTCATGTATTTGAGGTCAAATTCTGCTAAAAGCAATAACCACCTAGCTAGCTTTTCGATAAGTGCTGGCTTCTCGAAAAGATATTTGATTGGGTTTAAACAAGAAACTAGCACTACCGGATGTGTTAGTAGGTAGTGCCTTAGTTTCTTTGAGGCCCATGCTAGCCCCCAGCAGGTTTTCTCCAAGGGAGTGTACCTTATTTCATACTTTATTTTCTTGCTGAGATAGTATATGGCGCACTCTACTTTGGCGTCGTTTTCTTGTGCTAGCATACATCTCATGGATGTGTTCGTCACTGAGAGATACAGAATCATTGGTTTCCCAGGGATGGGTGGTGATAATACAGGTGGATTTTGAAGATACTCTTTGATTGCCTCGAATGCTTGTTGATAGTCCTGGGTCCATTCAAAATCAGTACCTTTCTTCAAAAGCTTGAAGAGAGGTTCACAAGTGGCTGTGAGCTTTGAAATGAACCCGCTGATGAACTGTACTTTCCTCAGAAAGCTTCTTACTTCCTTCTCTGTCTTTGGTGATGATATTTTCATGATAGCCTGTATCTTGGAAGGGACCACTTCGATTCCTCTTTGAGTGATAAGGAATCCTAGCATTTTACCAGCCGTTACCCCAAAATTGCATTTTTGAGGATTAAGACGTAGCTTGTATTGTCTAATCCTCTCAAAGAACTTTTGAAGTGCTTCACAGTGTCCTTCCCTTTCCTTTGATTTGACTATCATATCGTCGACATATACCTCTACTTCTTTGTGCATCATGTTGTGCATCAGTGTTGTCGTCATCCTTTGGTAAGTGGCTCCAGCGTTCTTCAACCCGAATGTCATCACTCGGTAGCAGTAGGTTCCCCACAGCGTGGTGAAGGTGGTTTTCTCTCTATCTTCAGGAGACATCAGAATCTGAATACCCAGAAAACTCATCCATGAAAGATAGCAGTGCATGTCCTGTAGTGTTGTCCACAAGTTCGTTTATGTGCGAGAATGGAAAGTCATCCTTTGGACTAGCCTTGTTGAGATCTCGAAAATCTAAACAGACCCTAATTCCCCCAGTTTTCTTCGGCACTGGAATGATGTTGGCTACCCATTGTAGATACTCAGTGACTATGAGAAAACCGGCGTTGATTTGTTTATTGACTTCTTTTATTTTTAGGACCCAATCAGGGCGCATACGTCTTAGCTTTTGTTTAACTTGTTTTGCATCAGGATGGAGGGGAATTTTATACTGAACAATTTCAGGGTCTATTCCAAGCATGTCATCGTAAGACTAGGCAAAAATATCTTTGTATTCTTTTAGCAAAAAGATTAGTTCTTCACTTTCTTGAGAAGATAGTGTGGCACCAATTTTAACAAGTTTGGGCTTATTTTCAGAGCCTATGTTTACTGTGATTATTTCCTCAGAAAAAGGTTTGGCGTTCCTCTCTTCTTCTCTCTTGATGAATTCTAGAATTTCTTCCTCAAAATTTGAATTGTCAGAATCCACACAGTTAATCATAGGCAATGTGAAATACTCTAAATCTTTCTTCTTATTGCTAAAATTGTCAAAAGACATTTTGGAGTCGAATTCAAAATAAATGTCATGCCTTGGTGTTTTGACCAGGTTTTCCTCACTAAACTCAGTGGTTTGAAAAGATGAAAGGCTAGACTCGGATTGAGTTGACTTGGAGTCGGAATTAGAATCGGAACTAATATCGAAATCAGCATTTTTCATTTTGTATTTTAGAGTGTGTTCCACGGTCCAGTTTGGGTAAGCCCCTTTTTCAGCATCCACAATTAGCTCAAAGCAATCTTTTTCCTCATTAAGGCTGATTTGATATCAGCACTTCACTGTCATTTTGATTCCCACTTTCATTATAGTCACCCTGCAAGTCTTGAAGGGCCATTTGATTCGCAATTGCCGTTGCTTCTTCCAGTTTAGCTTCCACTTCTACTTCATCGCTGTTGTCGGCTTTTCACGTGCCAACGAATCCCCACCAGTTGCCAAACCTATTCGTGATGGGGTGGATCACCCTTATTTCATCATTGGTAACCCCTCATCAAAGAGTAGGTTTAGTGATACTTCATCTAGTGGATGATCGTCAGCAGACTCCTCTTCTTTTGCTCCTTCAACTTTGAGGTTGTCCACCTCGTCTATTGGCCAGTAGTCGTCGGTGGGTGCATAAGGGTCATATAAATAGATTGGGACTCTGCGAAACCCTTCTTCTTCGATTATGTCTTCTATCTCTTCATTATCGATTGTTGTTGCGAACATGACATGATCGTCTTCAATGATAATTACCATAGGTTTTGGTTGATCCATCAGAGTGATGTATTTGGATGGGTCAAAGATCTTGGCAGCAGGATAGAGTGGCCTAGACAGCTTGGTGACAGTTTGAAAGTGCGAATCAAACATGAACAGTGATGCAGCCATTTTTCCTAAATTTTTTTGTTTTAGTTAGATTGGTTTAGTTTACCCACTTTCATTCGATCTTAAGAGGCCCTTAAGGTTTAACCTGTAAAAGAAAACTTTACAACACATATATATATACAATGGGTGTGAGAAAGAACTTTTACAAACAAATGCAAGTAGGTTCCTAGCCTATAGGCTTCTGTCTTAGTTTGATAAGTACTATAGCTTTCTAACACATGTAAGGTTTGGGTAGTCTCAAGAGTGCTCCGTTGTCGAAGGGCACCAGTCCTCTCATTAGCCCATCATAGGCGACAATTGGACGGTTTCCTTTTTGATATACCACTAGGTACAAGTGACTGTGGAGTTTGCTAGAACTCCTAACATAGCCCGTGACATACCGGGGTATTAGGTAAACTCAACGAGGTTGCCCGCTCGATGCATATCATAAATGAATTAAATAAAGCATCTGTTAGTCTTATGTCGAACTTTCTGGTTATGGCTCTCAAGTCCCTAGCAGAGTTGCTAAAAACTGTAGACACCTCCTGAAGCGGGGCATTGCCATACAGATTTGATCGTTGCTGTTTGTTTGGTTGTTTGCTTCATAAACCAAGATCGTGGATATTTCCATGGTTAGGAACATCGCCGCACGATAGCGGCTATCATCAAAACAGAGTCGCCACCTAGTTCATAAAAACTAGGAAAAACAAATAGAGATTCTGGGTACGGGAGCCAAAGGTACAATGAGGAGAAGGTGTTAGGCACCCCTCTCTGCCCAGTCGTGTGACTGGCCAATAGTTAATCGACATAAGATTAATGCATGCACTATTTAATTCCAACACATAGTCTATTTATTAGCCTTTAAAGAGTTAATGGTGAGCCAGTACGATAAGTAAAATATGCATCAAAATAAACAGAATAAAACAGGCTGTCCTAGGGAGATGGATCCCGCTGCCGGTGAATGGATGTCACGGCCGAGGGATCCTCCTGGTTTGATATATCGGCCAACGGATCGAAGATCCAGTCGATGTTCTTCTTCACACCAGACTATACGACTAACAGATAATCAGAATGCTATGATTAAACGTAAAAAACAAGAAATAAATTGAACCAGAGGCCCTTGGGCCTTACTACCTTGATCCCTTAGTGGCTTGATTGTTTCGGATTGAATGAGATTAACTGATTGCCGCTCGAAAAACCCTAGGGTTAGGGTTTGGACTTCGGGGTTTGATTGTCAGATCAGCGGCTACCTTCGGAATATTGAGGCTTTTGCAGAGGGGATTTAGGAGTGTATATTGACAGAGTTTCGTGGCTTGAGAGGGTGTGTTGGTATATTAATTTCGAAACCCAAGGGCTCATTTATATAGGAATAGGGATGACACACCTCAACCAATCAAAATTGAACGATTGAATTGGAGTTATAAGGCAACGCGAAGTCCTCATGGTAATCCTCTAACGTAGCCCAAACGCATCGGGATTTGGCTGTTAGGGTTTTGTGAACGGATCAAACGATTGACAGAATATTCCAGAATCTGGAAAATAGACGATCTGGTGGCCGGTTAAAGGATCTGGCGGCCGAATGAACGATTAAGGAGTCGGAGGATAGACCTGGTGGCTGAAAGATCAATCTCTCAGGGAGATTTTCAAGTAACAAGTTTCACGGGTGAAAAAATGATGTTGAGGCCGTGAGATCAATGTTATGGCCAAAAGATAGATTTTCCTGGGATACTGTATTTCTGTCTGAAAGACTATTTGGCTCTGGATCGGGTCCTCTAAGTGGCTTGAAGTTCTCACCATAAGTCCTAAGGTTTATAAGAAATCAATCAGCAATCACTGTATCCATATCATCATCGGGATGGTCCCCAAGGTGGGACTTGAAATAATCGTTAGGCCAAATTGGGGTATCTACAAGTACAAATAGCTTGAAACCTTGATAATAATCAAGTTCTTGTCACACTTTATTCAATTCAGCATAATACTCAGCAGATTGATTGTGTTGATCCAATTTGCGGAGTTTATTTCTCAACTCAAAAGCCTAAGCATCATTACCTGTTTGGAAATAGGTTTGGGTTATAGCAAGCAAAATCGTATAAGGTGTGTCTAGAAGCAAAACGGAATGGCAAATGGTAGGAATCGTAGAGTTAAATAGCCAAGTCATGGCTACAGCATTCTGCCAAGTCCATGTCTCTAGTTCTGGTCCAGGAGCTGTTGATTTTTAAACAGGGCTTGTGATGAAGTTCAACAAGCCATGGGCAGTAATAGCCATAAAAGGTGTAAGACCAAAGTAAATAGTTGGAACCATCCAACTTAATGTGACAAAATCCAGAGGAGAGTTATCTAGAGACCCAACACAACTCAACTCATTCTTCGTACCAGTAGAAGCATTTTTGGGATCCTCCGACATATTAACAGTAACAGATTATGAAGGGTTTGTCAAAGAGAACAAGACATGTAATTGAAAGCCTCCAAAAAAAGGATTAAAGAACACCCAAACTTCGAACAAACCTTAGAGATCAAACCCAGTCGATTTTGTGGTCACCAAGTCAGTTTTGGACGGGATCAGTGATGACCTAGTTGATTTTCAACAGAAATGAGAGTACCTAGACCCTTAACAATCCCAAATCAAGCCTAGACAAACCACCGACAACACAAACAACTTGAAACGTACCTGTACGTGGTTACCTAGTGGGTTTCGGAGGCATATACAAGTTGTCAAGGGCAAACGAGACATCATACAACGTCGGAAATGAGCAAGGGCAACTGGAGTGACGTCGTACGTTGTCAGAAAGTGATCAACTAAGGTAGTTGATCATGGGTTTTTGTCGCCAGAGGTAAACGATCGTGGCTCTGATACCATGTGCATTTTGGGGAAAAAGGAGAACCTAAAATTGGGTTTCTCTCTCCCACACTTTGTATTTATATGGACAAGAGTAAAAGTACAAATATACCCCTAAGTAACAAATACATAACAAAGTGAACCCTAATTTAATAGTAGTAACCATACAGGTATGAACCAAGTTATGCCGACCAACGAAATGGGCGGTTGGGTCATTCTAGAATGCTCTAGAATAAGCTGCTTGCGTGATAGGGGCGGATCCCACGAATAAGAGAATGATATGTTCTGCCATAATGGGCAGAGATTGAGTTAATATATGGAACGAACTTCCACATAGACGAAGATTCCTAACGAGGTAGGGTTTCCTAACGAATTAGGGTGCTTGGGGAGCGAGCAAGACGAAATCTATAAATACAAGGTACAACCTATTGAAAGGTACATTGTTAGCAGCAATTGCATTACTCACGTGAGTTAGGGTTTCCAATATAGGTGATACTAAATTAGGCATCAGAGGGCCCAGTGATTTAAAAGTGTGAGGCGACAAAGCCCGTAAAAGACGAGGTGAGCGCCTCGTTAAAGCGAGGCGAGCGTTTAAAAAAAAAAATACTACATAAATGACCAATATTCACTCCTTAACGTTGTCATATTGCATAATAACCAACAATGCAACATATAAATACTAGTAAAATACACAAAATACGTTCATTCATAAAATGAGAACAATCCACATATTCCAAACAAGGAATTAAAGTTGAACGGAAGTACAGAACCACCAAACACTAACTAAACAAAACATATCATCCATGATTAGCCTTAGAGACATAGCAAAATGATTAATGGCAAACAAATCTAGCTGCATGCATAGGCATTAATCATCATCCTCAACACCAAGAAATTCATCATCATCATTTGATTTATATATCCTTCCTCATCTTCTTCATCCGTGTCTCCTATTTCATATTTCATATTCATCCTAGTCTTCATTCTCATCATCTACAAGATTGTATAAAGATGTCTTTCCTCTTGAAGCCCTTGGAGTTGGTCTTGCCTTTGTCGTGGTAGGTGTTGTGATAGAAGAAGTTGCTTTATGAGTTGACCTAGTTACTTTGCTCGGTTCTTCAACTCCACTAGCCCTCGCAACCTCATCTCAATTCAACTCTTCACCCTCAAATAACCTCCTCCAATTTCCCAATCAACCGTTCATTGCTCTCATCAATGTTCTTCAAGGAAATCGGGTCAAGTTTGCCACAATTTGCATATCGACGTCTCAATACTCTATTGTACTTAACAAACACCAAGTCATTGAGGCACTTTTGATCTAGTTTATTTCTTTTTTTGGTGTGAAGCTACAAAATAAATGTTAAAGGGATTTAAGTTTATATCACACACCTTAAAAACAACTAGAAACCCCTTAATGTAATACTCACATGCTTGAACACTCTCCAGTTTCTCTCACATCTTGATAAACTACAAGGCTAAGGATTTTGATGGCAAATTTTTGCAAATCTGGAGTATCACGACCAAATGTGGACCACCACTCAACTGCCACATTACAACGATATAACTAATAACTAATTAGCACAGGATAAACATTAAGGAACAAAGGCATATACATGTACTAGACTACAAGGAGTAAGAAAATTTGTGATCAGCTGTTGTCCTTGTAGTTCTTTGCCTAATTGCCATGGAATTTCCAAAGAGTCCTTCCGCCAGCTCATATCTTGTTATTTGATAGAGAATCCCATCTTGGGTCTCCTCACATGGGGCGAACTTTTCTATACATTCCATCACACTTTTAAATGCCTCTTTATCAACTTTCACCGTCGCAATATCTTTGTAAAAAAATTCAGGGTTCAAATAAGAAGCCAACAACATGCAAAGGTTGATGCAATTGCACATTTCACCTCCAATCAATGATTTCAAACACATCCTTATACTACAGATCCGACACCATAGTTGTTCCAGCAAAGACATCCTATGGGGGTTGTATAACACTGTTGACACGGATGCCGTTGTGAAGCAACATTGTTTGAAATAACCTGATCTATATATGTAATATTTGCCCAAAGACGAAAATAAAAACTCACAAAAAGGATAGACAAAACTTTCACAGATAAGACAAGTCAATGATCTAAAGAGACGAGAAAAACAAACCAAAAAAAGAAAGATTGGGAGAGAGAACTAGTATCATGGCCTTCCCCTCCCACTGCCGTATTAGGGTTGTGAAACCTGAGGGGGGAGGGGAAGCGACAAGAAAGGTAAATGTGGCGGCTAGGGTTTTGA
>BPLS01013328.1:0-10067 GCA_019656275.1 Rhododendron kiyosumense | reverse complement strand
CTCTCTCTCTCTCTCTCTCTCTCTCTCTCTCTCTCTCTCTCTCTCTCATCAGTCTCGTGTTATGTGGTGTAACAGGAGTGACCTCGTACCAAGTAGATCTAGAAACCAAGATGGTCGTTGTCACGGGCGACATTGTTCCTTTTGAAGTGTTGGAGAGTGTTTCCAAAGTCAAGAATGCCGAACTCTGGACAGAAGATGATAAAGCTAGACAACCACCCCATTCTAGTCTGTCCCCGTGATCTCCCCACAAGGAAAAACCCCCATTTGTAGTAACCTACACAAAATTAATACACTTCCATACTTCATTCTAGCACATCGATCCACAAAGGTGAATTTCAACATTGAGATCCTTTTGTGTAAGCTTGATTATGTAGCCATTTGTATAGGACAAAGGGGCCCCTCATGTGCCCTTGATTTGAGTTGGGTGTCGAGCTCAAAAACTTAATGTTAATCGTTCACTGTTTTGAAAATTAAATTCAAGTCGATCGGGCAATGGATGTTTATTGATTGAACCAAATAATCTTGTTGAATATATTTTTTAAATTGGATCTGTTTCTCATTTGTTGTAGAAAAATGTGATTTGCTTATTGTTGCCGAAATTTGATTGACTTGATTTTTTATGGGATTGTTATACTCAAGATTTACAAAGTGTACGGCTTGGATAACATTTTAGAGCTCAAGATGACGCCTGAATCTAGGGCACATCAGCCTGGTGTGGCCCCTTGTACGTTCGTATAAGCTTGATTAGATGTAATGTCTAGTTTGTTTTTCCTGAATGTGATGTGTTTCGAAAGCTATAAGTTGAGTCAAGTGACCTCGCCAACTTATAAAATTTGCTTAGGTTATTATGGATAAACTCTATTGATAATAATAGTGCATCTGACCTCACCATTATATTGGTAAATTCAGTGGCAAAGCTAAGATTAAGACTCCTGAGGGACTGAGTTGTAACAAAAAAAAAAAATTTTAACGTCAAATCCATCTATTCCTTATTAAATAAATAAGTAAAAATAATAACTACCCATGTGCTTGCATTCCATGGTCAAAGGATAAGCAAAAATGCATTTTTCAAGATTGATTATCCACCAAAATAGAACAAAAATAGTTTAACAATCTATCAAAGTGGAGTCGATGTGTTTTCAAATCTCGAAAATCATTTGATTGACTCTAAACTAAATTGCATTACAATTTTTTTTTCGATATATAAAATCACATGTTTGCTGAAATTAAACATTCGAGTCGATTCAATTAAGCAATTTCAAGCGGACTGAATCAAAGAGCAACACGAAAAACAATAGGAGCCGAGTTCGTATGTTGTAAAAAACGATGGAAGGAGAAGGAAGGGTTTTAGGTATTTAACCCCACGCACTATTAGTATGTCATGGCTATTAGTATGTCATGGCTCCGCCACAAATATAAAAAGTTTTGATCACCGTTATGAGTCGGAAGTGAGCCCACGACGGGTTATTACTGGACAAACTAACAGATAGGGGTTGGAGCCTCCTTTGTAAATCTAAGCATTGCGACACTAAAATGGACCTAATAATAAGTTCATAAAGAGTTTGACCCAATTAAACAGGATTCAAAATAAGAAGTTGTGTGATGTTTTTCAATACTAAAAATTTCTTTAATAGCGTTTGAAATAATTAGGCATGACCCAATGCTATGTTAGTGTTTAGTTCAACAATGGTGTGACATAATATAATGAGTGTGGAACATTGTGATCCAACATGCTTTTGAATAATTTAATTTGTCACAAGTGGTGCTGGCTCCCAATATTTCAGACAACATCCTGACATAAACTTTGCTTTGAATTATGGGTGCGGCTCTTTTAGTTTTATTGAGCCCCCCAATTTTGAAATTAACCTCAACCGGTCATGGACTCATACTATTGTTTTTAAGTCACATAGTTAGAATATGGTTTTCGACGTCTGGTGGCTGTTGTTTTCCACGTTCCAGATGGGTATTCTGGTGGTGGTGGTATGGTTTTCGCTTGGGGTGGTGGCCGCCCGGCGGTCAACTGATGTCAGTGGTGGCAGGTTTTCTTGGTCTGTTTGGGGTTAGGGTTAGTTTTGGGCTTGCCCCATTATCTGATTATGTTTTGCTTTTCTAATTTTCTTTAGGCTTAGACTGTTGACCTGGGCAGATTGAGACCCATGGGTTTCGGGTTTGGCCCATTTTTTGGGTTGGGCCCTCGGGTATTTTGGACTTTTTGTTGGATCTTTTTACCCTCCCCAACTTGATATACTCATTATCAAGTTTTCATTCTCTTCACATAATTGAACTCACAACTTCACTACACTTAAGCGTGCGCAGTTACACAATTACTGGGCTAAGTAGCATTAACTCAAGTATAATTGTTCAGCAACATTAACAAAGACGAGAGGCATAGTCTCAGAAGGAAAAGAGGGGAATATACTCGGTTTTCATATTTGGATTTGGATCCTCAATTTTATGCTGGTATTTTGCCCAACATTGTACTTTTCGAATAAGATGCATTATTTTCGTACTCTTAAATACATTTGGAGGGTGTTGGGTAAGATGCCCTACGAGTCTAGGTCAGTCAGCTAAATAGGACCACTATGCATCGCTCAGAAATCGTTACATCTATAGATGCGATGTTATCCTCCAAAATTACAATAGCACGTCGAGTCTATTTATGCAAAATCATGGGTGGCCACTTGATAAGGGGACCGGACATCACATGAAAGTCTTGGAGGTGCTCTCCCCTCAAGACTTGATTCTTATCATACCCATCACAATAGTGATTTAAATTGTTCAACTTGTAGATCCTGTTGAGAGATTAAGCAATAAATTTTTCACATTTGTTCTTCTCAAAGAGGCTTAGGAGATGAGCTATTCGGATCACAAAATAAAGTCTTGAGAGGTATGGTGGAGATGAAGGTCTTGAGTGGAGCTGCTCTGTGGAAATCCAACTCACTCCTCTGCATAGTGGGAAGTTGCTAAGGGCATCATACGAATGGAGGACACCCCCTTAACTAAGGGCATCATAGAGACTAGCCCTTGCCTTTGGATTTGTAGTACGTAACATATATGGTTGTAAACTTGTTTTTCTTGGCTATCAAAAAAAAAACTTGTTTTTCTTGCTATTCCGAAGCACCTTAAAAATATATATATTGAGGACACCCCTTAACAAACTAGAACATCATACAGATTGGAGGCTCTCAACCAAAAAATATTCAGAAGCTCCATGAAGCAAGAGAGAGGGAGACGGATCTTTCATCAAGATTAAGGCTCCTTTGGCCTAATTTTTTTGTGAACTTTTTGGCACTTGACATTTTTATCTTTCTTTCTAATTCTTACTAGATTTGGCACTAATTTTTACATCACATCGTTCGTTTCTTCAATGAGAGAAATTGAAACAATATAAAACTAATAGATTAAGGTTGAAAAAAGTTCATATAAGACTACAAAAAAAAACTCCAAAGTCTGTATTTTTATTCAGATGGAAAAGTAAATAATACCAAAAAAATAAAAATTTAGGAAGAATGAGTTGTCTTTAATATAATGACAATATGAGTCAAAAAAAAAAAATTACTACCATTTATGCTCCGTTTGTTACAAAGTAAAAATTTTTTCGATGTAAAATGATTTTTTATTTTTCGGTGTTTGGTTGATAGTTGTTCTACAAGGAAAGTTTTTTTTGGAACAAACCCTATAAGCCCGCAAGTAGTTCAAATATATTAGTGCAAAATATATATATATATATATATATATATATATATTTGTAACTCCAATCATTTTTATAGAATCCCAAAATAGATCTCACACGATGTGGTAGTGCAAATAGTAATAAGCTTGTTCATTTGGGGCTTTAAAACTCATGCACATAGTTTCTAAAACATCTTTTTATATATATCTCTCTCCACTCATATCTTGTTTAAAATCTCTTTCAAAAATTATTCTACAACCACACACACTCACAAAATAAGTGGACCCCACACACACTGCAGCCACACTTATACTCACGCTCACAAAGGAAATGAGCCCCACATACACTGCAGATGTAAGCGCGTTTGTGTGTGGTTATATTGCTCGTTCAAAATCCAAAATTGAACAAAAAGACGCGTGAGGACCCCAGGGTCAACTATGACGCATCCGATTACATTGACTTCCATGACGTGCCACGACACGGGCTCCTTTCCCAGCTCTTCAAAACACCTCTTCCACACGACAACAAAAACAAACTCACACATACGACACCGTTTCCGCCAGATCTCTCCTCTATCTCTCAAGTTTCATCCGCCTCCACACACACACAGAGACACAAATACAACAGAGTCTCAAAAATCCTCAAACCAAATCCATCTCTCTCTCTCTCTCTCTCTCTCAAAACCACCATGGCTAAATACTCTCTCTCCATCCTCTCTCACCTCCTCCTCCTCCTCCTCCTCCCCCTCTCTCTCTCCTCTCCAAACCCCAACCCCAACTCCCATTCCCCACTCTCCGCCCACGCCGAGCTCACCAGCCACGGCTTCCCCATCGGCCTCCTCCCCACCAACGTCCAGGCCTACACCCTCAACGCCACCACGGGAGACTTCGCCGTCCACCTCGGCGACAACTGCAGGGTCACACTCCCCCCCGACAACTACCTCGCCACCTACTCCAAGCGCATCACGGGCAAGATCGTCCAAGGCCGCATCGCCGAGATCAGCGGGATTAGGGTTAGGGCCTTCTTCCAGTGGTGGTCGATAACGGGGATTCGATCGAACGGCGACGATTTGGTTTTTGAGGTCGGGGTGGTGACGGCCAAGTACTCGTCGAATAATTTCGACAAGAGTCCTGAGTGCGAGGGGAAGCGATCGGCCTCGTGAGGTATGGGGTTTTTATTCTTAGAGTTACGGGTTCTGTTACGTTTGTTTGGAAGAGTTATGTATAGAATGCTTGTTCACCCTTTTTTAAAGAGGGTAAACATTGGAGTATCTTGGTAGAAATTGTGTGGGTCCTACCACAAATTATCTCATTATCATCAAAAAGTGTATTTTCCTTGAACCCGACACAATTTTCACCAATCACAGAGAGGGTAATGTTCACGGGGTAAACAAAATTATTCTTGTAGAATTGGGATTATGTACTAGTTGATTTGAGAGTAGAGACGTATTTCAGTTGTTATAATTGGTTTTTATTTTTAAGAATGACAATTTAATGTGGTTGGTTCATTATTCTCCTTTATAGGGAGAGGTCCTCGAGTCCTCATGTAATAAGTTAAATTTTTTGGAAAGATTTTGGGGATCACTTTGAATTGTTATATTCACCGTTTTAGAACAGAAGTGTACCATGTTTCGGTTCGTTCGTATCAAAACGTAATTCGCTAGGGTAGTAGCATTCTGTGGTAAAATAGGTTTAGCCTGATTAGGAAATAGGGATATTGTGTGAGTATAAGAATTGGGAATTTGTGATAGTTGATTTGAGAGTAGATGTGTTTCAATTCTTTTTTTTTTTTTTTTTTGAGTTCGGAATGACAATAATGAGGATATAAAAATGTGAGATACTTGTTGACTTCTTGTTGGTTTTGGAGAATCTGGTGGCATTCTTTTTTTTTTTTTTAGGTGCTTAAAATGGAAGTGCATGTATGGTCATGTCACCTCCGTGGTGGAGGAGTATTGTCCCGTCACACCGCACCACTATCCGCAAGGGACCCCACCGCCCATATGTCAGGGCAAAGCTAAAGTCCCACCAACCTGGGGCTTGTTCAACCAAGTCTTGAGTTTTCACCACTAAACCAATACCTCATTGGTTTGATGGCATTCACCTATCATTTGGCTGCATAAAATGTTGAGTCTCTAAGTTAGGCTGTACAAAAAAGATCTCATCTATTTCCAACTTTTTGGCCCAAACAACTTGGTCTTTGATCCTTCTAAAAAATCCAATAACTAAAAAAGATTTTTAGGCCAAATAGCTATTTTTAGCAAAAGGTGAAAAAGGGAAAAAAATAAAATGTAAGTTTGTTTGACTTGTTAGCCATTCCAATAAGGCAAGTCCACCGTGAGTCCTTTATTAGGTTGCCAAAGCCCAACTCTGGAAAAATATATGTCAAATTTGTGCTCCTCTTGTAATTCAAAATTGCTACCAAATAATGGCAAACCAATCTTTGGTGCCAAATTTTGCAGCAACATTGGCGTTGCTTTGTTATCACATCATTCAGGCCATTAGTTCTGCATTGACAAGTGAGACGAGTTTATTCTAGTGGGCTGGGATTGAGATTGTGCCATAATAGCACCAAACTTTGCAACAACGTTGTTGTTTTTTAGTTTTTGATTCTGGCTCTAGCAAGTCATTTTGGTACAAACAAGTGCAATTTGTTATGTCTCGCGGAATTCTGTACAAGAACCCAGGGCATTGAGGCTTTATGGAATGTTGTAGACTTGTCTAGGGAATTCTTGAAAGATGTACACTATTGAATAGTCTAGAAAATGGACTATTTGGAGAACTAGGGAATTCTTGAAAGATGGAAATTATTGGATATTCTAGAAAAGGGACTATTTGGAGAACTAATGGCATGTTTGGTGGTGGGAATTGTGGTTTAAGAGAGGCAGGACCAAGGGGAGGGATTAAAGGTGGGCCCACATGTTCCTCCTATGTTTGTTCCACTTGGGATTGAGGCTGGATTGGACAAGACTGGACTAGTTGTCCATTTAGTAACCCATTTTGAGAATAACGGATACCGGGGGAGGGATGGGTATTAGCTAGTTTTCCTTCTCCAGAATATTTCCCTCTGCAGCCAAGGGTTGAAAATAAATCCCCATCATCTTTATGCCACCTTTATTCCACTCTAACCAAACACAATATACTAATTCTAGTATTCATATTATCCCATCTATTATCTTGTGCACCCCACCTATCCCCTCTATTCCCATTCTCAATCCGTTCTTATCCCATCTTTCCTAGAAATAATATGGCAATCAAACATGCCCAGAAGCCTCTTCACACATTCTAGGAGGATCTATTTCAGGGGGTGGGAAGTTTCTAGAGTATGTTCTACTAGAACTCTCCCTTGGTGCCCCTATAAAACGGAAGTGACATCATTTGGCCAAGGCCCAAGGCACCACACACACTACCCAAAGACATTGTATACTTCGCTCTAAAGAAATAAAATCTCCCTTGTGTGTCCCCTTGAAGAATGTGGCATCAACATATAGAGCGGGATAACAAAAATTAAACCCAAATTTGCGGGCCTCATAAACAACAAATAGCCTCGTAAAATGACGGCTCTCATCACACTCCAAATTGAAAAGCACTCCCAGAACATCCCCATTTGGTGGTTGTTTTTTTCAAAAAGTTCAAAATTCATAAATTTGTTTGTCTGGCGGTCTTTGGAATTTTTTTTTCCTTGCATTACTTTTGGAAAGTAGTTTGTTTCGAGAACATATGTTTCCAAATTTTCTAAAACTGCTTCTACAGAGAAAATGGATAAGATTCAAAGTTAGAAGTGTTTTAGACTTTTAGGTTTCAAAAAACAGGTTTTGGAAAATACTTCAAAATTAATTTAGAAATACTCATACATCGCCTGTTAAGTTGAAAGCTCAAGTTTCATATTTAGCTGGTTGATAGATAAAGGTGTTTGTATGGATTACCAGTTTAAAACAAAAAGAAAAGAAAACTAAGGTACCTATAGCGTGCTTGATTGCACGTTCCATAGGTACATCAAAACTACGAAAGGGGTTGAACTTTGTAGGCAGCCAACCTAGTCATTCCAACTCCCACAATGGATTCTAGATAACAGCTGGCAGTTTAAAAATTGAAGCGTAATTTTAGTAATAGTAGAATGAGTATTTTGCGAGTCCCAAGGTTTTGTGAGTTTACATGTTCTCATTTTTCTCTAACTATGGTTGGGATTACTTGGACTATATCTTACAAGGAATTTACTCGGTGTTTGCATAATATAGGCAAGGTTTATGGGTTTTTGTTTTCTGAGAGAAGACATGGCAATCATTATTATAAAGAAATTGCACCAAGATAACAGGGTTGGTTCGAATCATGTCCTTCTTCAGAAGTTGGTCCCTAGCCTCTTTCTGCTCGCTCCTTGCCCACCCATGGTCGATCAATCTATTCAAAAACGAATAGGCTTCTTACATATCCTTGTTGACCAGAATAATCAAGTGTTAGTGGTCTAGCACTGTTAAATGATTTCTTTTGCTGTTGCATGGTTTTTTTTCCCTGCTCTTTTTCACGTTTTTCCTACGAAATAGATATGCTCTCTAACTGAAACAGCTATGAACTTATTCGTATTTCCTTATCATGCAGACGCTCCTATTTCATTGGCTGCTTCCATGGAGCAGATATGGAATAACTTCCATTGATAGTTGAGACATGAAGAAGTACTAAGCAAGTTTATTTAATTGGTAGGAATTTCTGTTATTAACTAGAGGATATGATCGAATGCCTGAAGAAATCTTTTCTGTTCCTATGTGTTGTATATATATGCTTTTCTGTTTCCAATACTGGTGTTGCTTTCTCTCTATATTGATTTAATTGCTACTAGGTATTTCTGTTTCTTCGGTTTCTATGTAGTTGGAATACTTCTTATTAAGTAGTATTTGTTTGAGTTTTAAGCGCGCCACGCTTACGCTGTAGCCAATATTCGCTGGCCACGGCTCGCTGCGCCTACTTTTGCTTTTCCTACCTGCGCCTCAGGCGAGTGCAATTTTGTTCACCTTACCTTCCTCTTATTGGTTGAAATGGTGTGAATCTTACCATAAAGTGATGTCATGCTTATCATGCAATAGTAAGCATGACATCACTTTATGGTGGGATCCAGACTATTTCAACCAATAGAAATGAGGGTAATGTTCACCCTCTTAAATAGAGAGCGAATAAAACTCAACTCACCTCAAGCTCTTGTGATCTCTATATGGGGCTCATCCGGGGTGGATTTGTGTGTTTGAATTGTGCATTTGTTGGGCTCACTGAATTTGGTTATTCATGCACAAAAGAAATTTGGTTGATTGAACATCGACAAATGTATGATTGGATCACATTTTCTTGCGGATCAAAAAAAAAAAAAAGATCACATTTTCTCGAAAAAAATTGACTCGGTAAGATGATTCTAAGAATACGGTTTGAGATAACTGTGCTCAATCTTTGGTCTAACATCATCCCAATCAATCTAATCTTTTGTGTGAACAACCCACTCATCGAAGTTGAAGAAAAGTAATGGCTCCGATCATAAAGTCAGGTTAGGAAAAAAGCCAGAAAATGGGCCTTGCAGAGGCTGCAGTGGCTCCTGCCTCCGCTGAAGTTGGGTTTTGCTATTGTCAATCTATAAATATCCTATCTATCTATAATAAATATCCTATGGAAATGTAGTTGAAATCAAAAAGCTCCCGACCCTCGAAGAGAAAAACGTGGGAGTGGGGAGAGGGGAAGAGAGAGAAGGGGGGGATGCGGGAGAGGGAGAGAGAAGCTTAGGAAAAATTATTCTATGCCCTAGCAGAGATTCCATCACGTGATACTCCAAATTCATTTTATTTCACACATATGTCTTTTAGTGTACAGAATGAAACTTTTGCTAATGTGCATCGAACATGAGACAAAAAAAATATTAGATTATAAAAAACTAATGTTAATTTTTTATACCATGCATTGAATGGGTGCAATATTTGATTTTTTTGTTACAAATTAATTTGATTTAATTTTCTTGAAGTAATTTAATTTGATTTAATATTTCTTGCAACCTGAGTCGTCCATTGTTGAGCATAGACAGTGCACGCACCTCGGGTTCTTTTTCTATCAACTAGCGTCATTCCCGTTTGATGCACGGGACAAAATAATTTGTGGTTTCGCAATAAAATATTGAACTCATACACAATTTGTTGTTTGTCCCGTGCATCGAACGGGAACGACGCTAGTAGCCCATGAAGCAATGTGAGAAATTGTATAATCAATCATAGATTTTTAAAATCCTCCTGGTAAAAGAAGCAATTAGTTCCCGATATATTAACTGATTGGAATTCTGATGGGTAATGGTTTTACTATCAAATGTCAATGCTACAGCATGTAGGGATGTTTAACCAACCAGGATCATAATCTGAAAAATAGGGCTCCTC
>BPLS01013298.1:0-14971 GCA_019656275.1 Rhododendron kiyosumense | reverse complement strand
GCCCGCACACAATCATTTGCCATTTGATTGAGCTAATTCAGCCCAAAACAATTTTTGGCACGCCTGGTGGGACTCAAAGGTGTCAAAATGCCAAGGCTTCGAAAGCAAATAGGAACACCCATTGGTGATCTAGCGCCAAAAGAACAAGCTGTGCCAGAACAGGAAGCAGAATTAGGAACGCCAACGAATCCTGGTTTTCCTCAATTGGCTTTAGAAATAGAAGAGCCTCATTATGAAGAGCCCTCCTATGAAGTACCTCCTGAGGAAGTACCTCCAAGCTTCCAAAGAGGACAAGCCAGTGGTAAAGACCACGATAGAGAGGAAGTGTTTAGAGAAATGATGATAGCTTTTCGAGAGATGGCCCAAACTCAAAGAGCCATGATCAAAAGCATGAGAAATAGGTTGCCCAACTTAGAGGCAGCAGGAAATAGCCCAGGGGATAATGGGCAAAACAATCAGGCCAACTCGAACACTCACCAAAGTTCCTTCGAAGGAAGGCTTGGAGAGGATGTTGGTAGAAGTAGGATGAAATCTAGAACAGGTAAGGAAAAGATGTATCCAGATGAAATACCACAATCTTGGTATGAGCCTGTGAAACCTGCAAAGCCTGTCCTAGAAATTCCAAAGCAATCTCATGGTGTTACCATAGGGGTTCAACGGAACACTAGAGAAAGACAGAGTATGAATCCTCTCTTCGAACCCACATTTGGGGGATGGGAGGATGATTCAGAACCAGAATTGGTTCATAAGCCTGAGAGAAGGGGTGAAAACCCATAACACCCTCGCCAAAATGTCCCAACTACCAAGAATCCTCTCACGACAGCTTATGGAATCCATAGGTCTGTTCGAGCTAATGAAGCATTTGATAAAATGCAACCTACACCGTATGGGAGGATTCCTAGAGAGAAACAAGGGGATTTAAACACGACAAGAGGAGTTTATGAGGAAGGTATCTTAGGACCAGAGCCTCCTGTTGAAAATCAGGAGCAAAACTTCCTCATAGGCAATCCAATACTAAGAGACCAAGTCATGGGTCTCATACAAGAGGTTTGTGGACCTCGAACTCGGGGGGTACAACCTCAAATTTATAGAAAACCATATCCAGAATGGGTAGACACGACTTTCCAAATCCCTAGAGAGTTTAAAATCCCAGATTTTACCTTGTTCTATGGGGATGGGAGACAGTCCTCTATAGAGCACATAGCAAGGTTTTCTGCCCAGTGTAAGAATTTGGCTCAAAATGGCTTCATGAAGTTGAAGCTATTCCCAAATTCTTTGTCCGGGCCAGCTTTTGCATGGTATACTAACTTGCCACCAGAATCAATAACTGATTGGTTTCAGATGGAAGAGGCATTCCATGCACAATTCTTCAATGCTGCGCCTGAAGTCTCTATGGCAGACTTAGCAAGGCTGAAGCAGAAACCAGATGAGAAAGTAGCAGATTTCATATCTAGGTTCAAAAGAGCAAAAACCAAATGCAAACTTCGTCTGCCAGAGGCAGAATTCGTAAGATTAGCACAAGATGGTTTAGAAATAGAGCTTCGAAAGAGGTTCGATTCTACAGAGTTTAGAGACTTTGCAGATCTAACCTATAAAGTGGCTAGATATGAATCACTGCTAGAAGAGGATATGGACAGACATAACTCCTCCTACCCTACGTATTTTAGGGACCCCAATTACGAGATAGATGCTGCAGAAATTATAGAGCATGACCCTTGTGTTTGCGAGCCTTTGATTCAAAAGAATGTATCTCTAGGACAGAAGTTCAAACAAAAGGAGATTACTAAAGTATACTCTTTTGATATATTAAAAGCTGATGAGATTTTTGATTTCTTGTTAAGAAAGAAAATTATCAAGCTGCCTTCGAATGTGAAACTGCCCACGACAGAAGAAAAGAATGGGAAGACTTATTGCAAATGGCATGACTCTTGGTCCCATTCAACTAAGTCTTGTAATGTTTTTCGTGACAGGATTCAAGAACAAATCAAGAAGGGAAGAATCAAATTTCCAGAAAAGACTATGGGAATTGATACAGTGCCTTTTCCAAAGGTAGAAGAAGTCAACACCAATGTGCCCTCCTCACTGGCTCGAACTGTCAAGAAATATTGGCAGGATAAGGAGGCACCTGTGAACATGAATACTGTTCAATATGGAAGGGGCAAGCCATACGCTGGCCATCCTCGAGGCATGGGAATAAGGCCAACTCCTTATAGATGAACCAATGATGGTTTGTCTTCACAGAGGTTCTCAGGTAATAATCATTTGCTCATGTTGGAAGCCTCATTTTTGGAGTGCCTGTGTGTAGGATACAGGGCCAATTATCTGGTTTTTAAGGACTTGGATAGAAAGGGCGTGAGTTTTTTCCCTAAGGAGATGGGAATGAAGAGATTGGCTCCAATGCAAGCAAAGCTAAGTGACAGTAAGCCCTGGTTGGCACCAAAGAGAGATGTGCCCACTAGCCCTGTCCCAACCATCCACAAAAGGAAATTGCCGCCTTCGAAGAAAGCCAACATTGGTCAGACGACTGAGGCAGCAGGAGAGGCCAAACAAGAGGAATTCACTTTGGTGAAAGGGGTTCCTGATTGGTTCCTCAAGCAAGTCAAGCCTGATCTGTTCCAAGGATATAAAAATTCCAACAGGAGTGAGAACAAGACTTTTAAGCCACCAGTCTCGAACTCAGGAAACTGGGTGTTAATCAGGGATCCCAAGTCCCAAATACCGCAGATGGTTCCATTGCTTTCAAGAACTCAGAAGAGGAAGCTCCAGAGAAAATACATGCTTTTCCAATCAGGAGAATCCTCAACGGGGGAAGAATCAGGCAAGGGAGCAAGGCCTAATCCACGGTTTGACAGGGTTAAGAGGGACCCAGAAGAGTTTCGAGCCCAGTATCATGAGAGGGAGACTTTGAAGAAAGTAGCCTCTGCCATGCTCAAAGAAGATCTTGATCCACCTTCTCCCAATTCATTGGCTAGTTACCAGTCCGGGTTACTCGAAGCCATGTTGGTAGAACAAGAAGGGATCGAAGGAAGCTCCTCACCCATGGAGCTATCAACACAGGAGGTTGAGAGCAAGGAAGTTAAGGAAACTGAGACACTTGAACCAGCCAAAGAAAGGGCAACAATCCAATTTGGGGGGCAGCCAGAAGTGCAAGTGAATATGGTGTATCCATGCTCTATGGATTTCTTCAAGAATGGCCAGACAATGAAAGGCCGAGGTGATGCTTGGTCGAACTTGGGCAAGCCAGTCGATTTCGAAGAAACACTCAGTGATGAAGAATTGAACATCATATGTAATAACTGTGATCTAGAAGAAGTGGTTCAGATTGAGATGGACGAGAACCTGGTATGTGAAATTGAGCAGAGTCAAGAGAGTTTGGAGGTAAGCTCAAAAGAAAGTGTTTGTTTTGTCCCGGAGTCTATGTCCGACGTCGAATACCCCTTGGTAATAGATTTAAATTATGTGGAAATTTCATATCCATTTAAATTACCTACTAATGCAATGAGACAACATTTGCGTCCATTATATATTACTACATATTTCGATGGAGTCCCACTTAACAGAATCCTAGTGGATAATGAAGCTGCAGTGAATATTTTGCCTTTCCAAACCTTGAAAAAGCTAGGAAAGGGAAAAGCAAAATTGATTCCAACTAGCACATCCATTGCAGGATTTACTGGGGAAAGTCAACATGCCAGCGGAATCATCTCCATTAGATTGGCAGTAGGAGGCATAGAGACTGATACTGCTTTCTTTGTAGTTGACACATATGCCAAATATAATGCCTTATTGGGAAGAGATTGGATTCATGTTAATGGATGTATCCCTTCTTCTATGCATCAGGAATTAATGATTGTTAAGTATGACAAAGGCAAAGAAGTGGGTGTTGAAGGGGTCAAAGCCGATCCACATCCATTTAGTGCCACAGCAAATTTTGCTGAAGCAGAAATGTACAAATCAGATGTAGTTCCTTTGAGTGAATTACTGCAAGCAACCACTTACCCAACCAACTAGATGGAACTGGGAGAATTGGCAGAGCTGAAATCGAAGCTGAAGCAAACTGTGGATTATGAATCAGACACCCCAAAAGATGATGCTGCTTGGATGTAAGTCCAAGGAAGAGGCAGAAGAAGAGGCCAACTCTTTGGCTTTGGTGAGGTATGTTGCTTTGGGGATCGAGCAGAAGATTCAGGAAGACAATATATGGGAAGATGTTATGCAGGATGATAAGCCTCATGAGGAGGAAATCCAGATTGCTAATCCAGAGCGGGTTAAAGCTCAAGACCTTCTGGAGGAAGTAAAATTGAGGGATGAACAAAACCCCAATCCAGTGTTCATTAATAAACAGCTTGAACCAGAGGTGAAAGCTGGGTTAATAGCACTATTGAAAGCAAACAAAGATTGCTTTGCATGGAGTTACAAGGAACTGCCTTGATTGGACAGGGAATTGATGAAGCATAGGTTGCCTATCAAGCCACAATTTAAACCTGTAAAACAGCCAACCAGGAAGATGAGTCCAGAAACTATTGCAGGTGTTAAAAAGAAGATGCAGAGGCTTCTAGATGCAGGTTTTATTAGAACAGCCAGGTATGTCGAATGGCTATCCAATGTGGTTCCAGTCCCTAAAAAGAATGGGACTATCAGGATCTGTGTTGACTTTCGTAACCTAAATACTGCAACCCTTAAAGATGAATACCCAATGCCTAATGTGGATACACTTGTGGACAGTTCAGCTGGACACAAGATATTGTCCATTTTAGATGGGCATTCAGGGTATAATCAAATTTGTATTGCAAAGGAAGATGTGCATAAAACAGCATTTGATTGCCCTGGTAATATTGGCATTTTTAAATGGGTCAAAATGCCATTTGGACTAAAAAATGCTGGAGCCACTTACCAGAGGGCTATGAATGCCATTTTTCATAATTTGGTTGGAAGTTTTCTTGAGTGTTATATAGATGATATCATTGTGAAGTCAAATTCTGATGAGGATCATTTGAAACACTTAGAGAAGGCATTTCAACAAATGAAGCATTATCAGTTGAAATTGAATCCAGAAAAGTGTGCTTTTGGAGTGTCAGCTGGAAAATTTCTAGGGTATTTAGTCCACAACAAAGGAATACAAGTTGACAAGAACAAAGCGAAGGCTATTATTGAAGCCAAACCACCTTCTACAAAGAAGGAGTTGCAAAGGTTTCTTGGTCAATTGAATTTCCTTCAAAGGTTTATATCTAACACTGCAGGAAAAACTAAAATCTTCTCTTCTTTGTTGAAATTAAAGGAAGGGGAAGAATTCAAGTGGTCCAGAGAGCATGATGAGGCCTTCGAAGCCATCAAGGGCTATCTAGCCAACCCTTCTGTTTTGGCACCTCCAATCAAAGGAAAGCATGTGAAATTGTACTTAGCTGCAACACACGACTCAATAGGAGTACTGTTGGCTCAAGACAATGAAGACGGCAAGGAGAGAGCAGTTTATTATCTTAGTAGGTTCCTAAACTCCTGTGAATGCAAGTATGCCGCAGTAGAGAAATTGTGTTTAGCTTTATTTTATGTTTCCAAGAAACTCAGGCATTATATGTTGCCTAGAGTAACTTATGTTATTTCTCAAACTGATGTAATTAAGCACATGCTTTCGAAGCCAGTGCTTAGTGGGAAGATTGGGAAATGGATAGTGTCTTTGATTGAGTTTTGTCTTGAATATGTACCACAAAAATCAGTGAAAGGCCAGGCATTGGCCAATTTTTTAGCTGATCATCCAAATGAGCTTGAGACACCAAGAGCATTGGAAGCCACAGTGGTCGAGATCAAGCCATGGAAATTATGGTTCGATGGGTCAAGAACTGCTCAAATGGCTGGAGTAGGCATAGTTATGGAATCCCCCCAATGGTTGAAAACCAAATATGGTTTTCGACTGAATGAGGGACAATATTCCAATAATCAGGCGGAATATGAAACTTTGATCATAGAATTAGAAATTTTACTTAACTTAAAAGTGAGTGTTGCTGAAATCTTTGGAGATTCTCAGTTAGTGATAAATCAGTTAAATTGACAGTTTAAATGCACTAGTCCAGCGTTGATAATTTATTATCAACAGGCTAAGAGGTTGATGGATCAGTTCTATATGCTTACTTTAACTTATATTCCTAAATTCTTTAATGAAGAAGCTGATGAAATAGCTCAAAGGGCATCTGGTTTCAGAGTTTTGTCAGAAAATGAAAAGGAGTTTTGTCAATTAACTTTGAGAAAATCTCTGCCCATGTTGCAAAACAGAATAACTGGTTTCAAAGTTTTGGAAATTAATGTCCCTACTAGTCAAAATGTTGATTGGAGGCAAGCATTAATTGAATATTTAACCAAATCAGACAGTGTTGCAGACAAGGCAACCAGATTGAAAGCAATAAACTACATAATGTACAACAATGAGCTATTCAAGAGAGGGATGGATGGCCTTCTTTTGAGATGCCTAAACAAGGTAAGTGCCTTTAAGGTAATGGCTGAAGTGCATGAAGGAATTTGTGGAGCACATCAAGCTGGCATAAAAATGAGATGGTTGATAAGGAGGTATGGTTATTATTGGCCTACCATCCTCAAAGATTGTATGGATTATGCAAGAGGGTGTCAAGCCTGTCAAAAAACAGGTCCACTCAAGCGTTTGCCAGTTACAGATTTGCAATATGTGATAAAACCGTGGCCTTTCAGGGGATGGGCCATGGACATGATTGGGATGATTTATCCTCCTTCATTGGAGAAGCATAAGTTTATCTTAGTAGCTACTGATTATTTCACAAAATGGGTGGAAGCGCAAGTTTATCAGGAGGTAAAACAAACCCATGTCATTGATTTCATAAAAGGAATCATATACAGGTTTGGAAGCCCTCAAACGATAACAGTGGATAATGGTTCCATATTCGAAGGGAAGCTGGTGAAGAATTTTGCTAGTAACCATGGAATTTCATTAATATATACCAGCACTTATTATGCTCAGTCAAATGGTCAAGCAGAATCAACCAACAAGATCATCAAGAAGGGGATCCAAAGAATGGTGGATCAGAACCCAGAGGTTTGGCATGAGTTGTTACTTGACACTTTGTGGGCATATAGAAATACAAAGAGCACGGGCACTACTCCATTTGCATTAACTTATGGACATGATGCTGTGTTGCCTATGGAGATTACTGTAAGATCTCAAAGAGTAGCATGTCAAAATAATTTAGATACAGGGTCTTATCATCAAGCCATGCACATGGAGTTAGAAGATATTGATGAAGCCAGAATAAAAGCTTTAAATCAAATCATGTTGCAAAAAGCAAGAGTAGCAAGGAGTTATAATAAGAGAGTCTCTCTTCGAAGCTTCGATGAAGGAGATCTTGTGTGGAAGGTTATTCTTCCTATCAGGGATAGGAGAATAAAAAGGGACGGATTAGGAAAATGGGCGCCAACATGGGAAGGGCCTTTTCAAATCCATAGAGTGTTGAGAGGAGGAGCATATCATTTGAGAAATCTGAATGGTTATGTTCATCGAAGGAAAATTAATGGAAGGCATCTCAAGGCTTATACTCCGTCTATATGGGAGTCCTTTCATAGAAGGTAGTTTTCGAAGGATGTTTTTGAGATTTTCGATGGGATTTGGTTATTTTAAGCTAAAACCAAAGCGAATCCCGAATTCGAAGTATTGGTTGTATAGCGGTATGATTTCAATTGGTTTTGACATTCAGGAGTTTTTTTTTGAAATTCTTATATGATCATAGTTCAGCCAAAGTTGTTATGTTAGCATTCGAAGCCATGCAAGCATTGCCAACCAAATTTTCCATTATATTTATAAAAAAAAAACAAAACAAAAGAAAACCCAAATGGGTTTGAAACAGACCCAAGTGGATCTGAACAAAAATAAGCACTCCGGTTCAAAAAGCAAAAATGAAGACCATAGTTGATCCTCACAATCCCAAAGGAGAATCTTTAAGAAGATCCTCCCTCCGGGGGACCTTTTGCTTCGTGAGCCGAGAGGACGGTTGAGAGATCATCCCAGGTCCTAGCCAAACAGAGACGTGAAGCTGTCTCCACGCACACCAGCTGGCTTCGAAGTTGTTCGACCTCGCTTCGAAGGGCCTGGAGCTCTGTTTGGATCTCTCTCTTGTGCTCTGTAATCATGTTGGCTAGCTTAGCCATCTCGGTTGCAAGGTCGACAGAACGAGTGGGTTGATCAGTATCCATGGTTGGATATGGGAAGAGAGGAAATGAGTGAAAGGGTACACTGTCCTGTTAACATATGGGTATATTTATAGGACAAAGGATCCATTTCAGTGATTAAGGGCATTGATGAGTGGAAATAGTAAGGTTCAGAAGACGAAGGGTCTGAGAGCGTTTGGACGGCATGCCTTCTGATAATTAATGGGTTGCAATTCACAAGGAGACGGCTGGGAAGCCTCGGGAAATAGATGAGTTGGATAAATTAATTTAGACCGCATGCGGTTGGTTTTCGAAGAGCCAGCGTGTTTCAGAGCGTTGTCAATATTGTTTGTTATTTATTCGAGGGCTTCGAAGTAGAAGTCCAGTCAGGATAAAATAATACAAAGGTGCTTGTGAGGAAAATTTTTTGTTTCTTTGATTACGTCCACGTTTGTGTTTAGCATCAAAAGCAGAATGAAAACAGTAACGAAAGGCTAAACTACCAGTTCATTGGTCAAAGCAATTATTGAAAATATAAATATGAATAAGCATTTTTTCATTTCATCAACTCAGAAGGTTACAAGAGAGTACATTGAGAAACCTATCTAAGGATCCATTACATTTGCATAAAGGATTACATCGAGAAACCTATCTAAGGCCTAATAGTATCTCAAAGCTGGGTCTCTAGGGATCAAGGCTGAGTCTCTAGGAATAATCCAACTGAGATACACAGATTTGGACCAAGCTTCATTGTGACTTGGTCCAATCTCCCTACCAGTTATTGGTAGGGAGCTAGAGCTCATAGCTCCACAGTAGGGAGCTAGAGCTCATAGCTCCATAGGTAGGTAGGTAGGCTTCGAAGACCATTTGTCGTTCGATTCTTTGGTCTTCGAAGCGACCGCTAGATACAGGCACATCGCAAGAAGTGATGTGGCTATACCTAGGGGCCTTAGGGGTTAGGGGATATCTCGCAAGAAATGATGTGGCTATGTTTGGAAGCTTTTCTTCAGAAACAGGGGAGGAGGCTTCATGATGGGTTTCTTTGGAGCACTAACTGGGAAGCTTAGTTTGGAAGTTGCTGAAAGAAGGGAAAGCGGAGGAAGAAGATGCTTGTGAGTTTTCTTTTTTCCCGAGACCTCTATTTATACTAGTAAGCTTGGGAGTATTCATTTATGGCTCTTTAAGATACGGTAGGTGAAGCGTTGGCACAGTGATCTTTCTGAGTAATGGAAATTGGAAAACAGTGTTTGAGTTAATTGTGGATGTACTTGCCCAAAAGAATCGAATAATCAATGAAAGAATAAAGTACAAACTGTGTAAAGTTACAGAAAAGGACTAGTTACATTACAAATGGTAGTTAGTAGTCCTCGAAGAGAACTAAAGTTAACATCCAAAAGGGACGTATGAGCTGCTCTTCTCCTCTGTTCCTCTCGAAGGGAAGGAATAAGCTGTGGGAGCATCGACTCATCCCTTAGTGCTTTACCTTCAAGCTCTGGGAAGCCCCTAGAAACTTCAGCTCTCTCTTCCCTGACTTTCTCCATTTCTTCTCGTAACCGCTGCATCTTCTTGTCAAGCTCTGAAAGCTTATCTCTTCGAGCTTGATATAGCGATAGGCGAGAAGCGGTCTCGAGTGCTTGGGCTTCCAATTTGTTAGCCTTTTCAATGGTTGAGCCAATGCTCTCGGACAAGAAGTGGTTATGGGCAATCAATTCACTAAATTGTTTGAGGTTCTCTTGGAGAGTGGAATTGATTGACAAGGGAAGTCCTTGGGAGAGAAGTAAAGCTTGATGGCACACCTCGAAGTGATAAGCTAAACTATGTTCAATCAAAGTAGGAAGTCCTAGCTGATTTAGAGTCCTCAGAAGACTCTTTAATGTCAGAACTTCTTCCTTCGAAAGAACATGTTTAAGCCTAAAGGAAGGTAAGAGATGAGGTGTGGATGGGCTCAAAAGTTGCTGAAGGCTTTCCAAAGGATTCAAAGAGATAAGAGGAGTGGGAGTAGCAATTTAATTGCAAAATTCTTCCAATTGACTTTTGAAGAAGGATGTATCAAAAACCACTAAGGGCAAGCCAATTGGAGAAGAGGAAGTTGTGGGATGGTCTCCAGGAAGAAGGACCATGCCTGTGGCCTGCATAAGGATTATAAGTTAAGGCCAAGTGGAATGAAAAACAGAAAAGGAAAGGTATGATTGAGTGTCAAGAGTACCTGATCTGAGGAGGAAGTCGAACTGGAGCCTTGATCCTCAGCACTTCTAAGAATATGGCTCCTCGAAGCCGAAGTAGGGTCCATCCTTAGAGGTCCCTCCCCTGAAACCGATAAGGGAGTGAAGGGGAAGTCTCTCTGGAGGATGGGAAGTGGCCCCAGAGTCTTCGAAGGAGCCAAACTGGCCATTACCTGTGCAAAGGTTGGCTCAGTCAGGAATGACAGCAAAGTATGCATGTCAATATCCTTTTCACCAAAATCTTTCTGTGCAGAAAGAGGTTGAACAGGAGGTGCCTGTAAAAAAACAAAGGTGAGTTAGAGTGAATCCTTTCACAATTCGAAAGGTGAGTATTCAGAAAATACCTTGTGAGGGACATCTTCTGACATTTGGATTGAAGGCTCTATCACTTCTTGCTGAAGGCAGGGAACAAGAGCTAGGTCCAAAGCCTCAACAGGGGATGCAACTTGAGCCTACAAAGAAGTTAACAGTGAATCACGAGCACAAGAGGCACATGAGAATGTGTGCAGTTTAAATTGATTTACCTCTTCTGGGGAGGAAGGTTTCTCTGAAGAAACAGGCCTCTTGGGAGGAGTTGTTTTCCTCACATAGGGGAGGGTCTCCTTCACTTGTTTTGTTTCACCTTGTTCGAACTCAAGAATCAGAATTACAGTAAAGTTCTCTTACTCCTAAGGGAATACTGAATCATAAATGGGAAAGGAATTTACCCCTGGAGGCCAATATCTCTTTGTCACTCTCTGTTTCTTCATCACTAGAAGAAACCTGAGGGCCACGCTTCCTGGTGGTCCTTGTCCTCTTCGAAGCTGAAAGGAAGGGGATAAGGAGGTGACTTGGATAAATGATATGGGAGTTTAAAGACTAGTTAGAGGGAAGGAAACCAACCTGGAGGTCCCGCTGAGGGCTCGAGATAGTGCTTGGTGGGAATTACTTCTGTAGGCTGAGAAGTAATTTTTCTTTTCTTCGAAGCACTTTCTGAAGAAGAGGTGGCACCTGCAGTATTGAATATAATTAGGTTTGGTTTCAACAAAAGAGAAGAGATGTTCAGAGACAATTACCTCTTTTTTGTGTTACCCTTGTAGATTGTCTTCTTGGTGGAGAAGGGGGAACGACCATTGCGATTGGGGAGGCTGCGACTGGAGTCAATCTTTGTTCAACTTCGCCCCCAGCAATGTCTTCGATTCCTCCAGCCAGGCCAAATTCATTGTCGGAGGAGAAAGAGGACGAGTCATTTTTTCCTCCATGCCCAAACTCAGACTTCTCAAACCCAATGTGGGCTAGAAACTTTTTATAGGGTTTACACCCTGAGAGGAAGAAGCAGTTGGAGTGCCACCAGTTGTCAAAAGCAGGGGTGGTGCGCACTTCAGGTTCCCTGAACTCCTTAGTGATTGTCCTCCTCAATGCATGTCTAGCTTGGGCAAACCCCGTCAGGAAATGGTCAGCCGAGATGGGTGATCGTTCAGACATACAAATGTTGGCAAAGCCACAGTAATGGGTGGGTATGCCTTGAACGAAGTCCAGTTGTCTAGCAAATTGTGCAGGGCAGTATACCTCTGCATGTGCTATGGACTTGGTGGTGTTCGACGAGGAAATGAAGATCTCTCTGCTCGTCAGAATGTTGCTCCATGCTTGGAGGGCTCGAGAGGATCTTCCCTGTCTATCCGCCAGAATGTCGAACAACCATGCTGGCCCAACAAGAGTAGGGAATGGATTGGGCCACTTCCTGTCTGAGGCGAGACCAGCAAAGAAGCAGAGGTAGTACACCAAGGTCTGTGTTGTGCCATCCTCTGGGTGAACGTAGTTGTCACCATGAACATTGGGCACTTCAACGGTGCCAGCAGGGGATGTGGGTGCTTTGAAGGGACCCAACTCAGGGAAATAGGCGTGGAGCCATGGTTGAATAAACCATTGGGGCCCTCCCTGCGAGTGGTTCAAACCCTTCTGGTAGAAGTCGAACCCAGTCTTGTAGACGTGGCCCAGGAAGTAGGAGGCGAAGTCGAACTCTTCTCCTCTAGCAAGTGCCAGTGCCAGCGGAACGAATTCATTCATCACTCTTTTTCCAGAGTGGCAGAAGATGTGCTTGCAGAGGGTGTAGAGGATGTAGGCAAAGAATTCTGTTTCGGTCACTTCCCCTACCAATTTCTTTTCCCTGTTGTAGAATTGGGAAAAGGCCCCGTTTGTGGCGGTCAAACGAGCAAAGCCCTCAGGAGGAAGGTACTCCTTGGTAGGGTCAAATTGGGGGCCATATGGAATGAGCCCCAGCATTTGGGCAACATCTAAAACTGTGGGTGCCATCATACCACAGTTAAAACGAAAGAAGTTGAAGGATGGGTCCCAAAAGGCCAAGGCGGCCTGAATCAGAGAAGGATTTTGTGGGACCCCCCTTCGAAGGAGGGTAATAATTCTTTTCAAACCCACCTTCTCTAAATCATCCGACTTCGCAGCCAACATGCTAGTGGTCCATATCTTCCAATCCTTGTCCAATGTGGGCCAACAGGGGAAGGATTTCTTCGCGAAATTTTGCCAGTCGAGGCTTGAACAAGCCCATCCCCTAATCGAGGATAGTAAAGGGAGAGGGCAGCGGGGATTTCTCCTATGAGTTGAGGACCCAAAATATAAGTACCTTCTTCGCTAGGGTTTGGAATGAAGACCCTGGCGTCGAGGTAGGGCTCTCCGGTCGGTCCCGGTGTTTTTCCTGACACGAACCGCCTCAATGCCAGAGAGGGAGTAGGATGTTCTGGGACTGGATTGCTGGAAGAAGCCATTGATTCAGTTTGGTTTTAACTTTGTGGGAGAGAAAGAGAAGAGAGGGTTCTGTTCTTGAGAGTTTTGAGGAAAGCTTGAGTTTGAGAAAGCTTGAATGCGTAGAGCGTAATGGGTGGTTTTGAATTAATTCCGCTTTTATACTCCTGCAGGTGGGCCAGGCCTGTAGTGGGCCCGTACCCTGGTGTCCGCTGGGATTGGTTTTTTCTCTTTAGAAGAGTTATTATTGTTAGAATTACTATTTTAACAATAAACCCAAGTCCAGCGTATTAGTAAAAGGGGAAATTTCATTGAGCAGAACTACTGATTTACAAAATCGAAATTTGCGTATTTACAAAAAAAGCAAAACAAGGGAAATACTGCTTCCTATAAAAAAAGGGAGTACAAATTAGGCCTTCGAAGGGCCTGGGTGCTGAGAAGTTGCTTTTTTATTCTCGAAGTAATGAGGAAAGGACCAAGTAACAAGGCTATGGAACTTGTTCCATGCGAACTGGAGGAATTTCAGTTCCATTTTCCTCATGTCTTCTTTGGAGTCTGACTCCAATTTCTTCTCCAGCAGAGGCCTAAAGCGGAGCACCAGTGCTTTGGCCTTCCTTCGAAGTTTAGCCTCTTTTGTTGGACGCTTCACTTGTTGCCTTTTGAAGCGCCTTCGAAGCTTCTTGTTTGCATGGCCAGGCGCCACTTTGAAGGACTCAGCAGTAAAGTTCTCAATTTGGTCATGCAATTTCTCAATCCTTTCCTTGGCAATGGCATAATCTTGAAGGATTTGATCGAAGCAATACGCAGCGGTATTGGCTTCGAGCCATGATTTGATCACTGGTAGAAAGTCCAAGAAACAGTGGATTTGATAAGAAACAGCGGAGGGGATGGAGCATAGCACCAGTGTTTCACAAGCCCATTTGAAATTAGTAAGTGGGACTTGTTCTTCCAGGATATGGACATCCAGGAAGGAGAAAGCTGCAAGGAGCTGCAGGGCTTTGCTCTTATCAGCAGGGTAGATGGAATAACCGTATTGCCATTGGAAATGAGGGGTGTTGATGGCAAGGTTATTCACCTCATTGAACCAGTCAGGCTCTTTAGGAAGGGGAACCAACTTATTGGTCTCTTCGAAGTCAGCTGGGAAGTGTGGGGTTTGCACCTCTGTAAGCCAGAGGGATTTTTGGGCTTGGGCCATGCGTTTAAAGTCGCAATAAGGGGCAGGCCCAAGGTAGTTTTCCTCATGCTTGAGGAAAGGAGAAAACTTGAGGGACGAATAGATTGATTCGAGCATGCCCATGTGAACGGTGTCATTACCGCTCAAGGGCAAAAATTGGCTCGCAAAAAGGGTTCGAAAGTGATGGAATCTATTAGGTGTAGGGTCAGGTTGGTCGAACTTGACCAGGATGGTGCCAAAATTGGTATTAGCAGAGTTTTCTTCCCATGAGCCCCAGTTGGACCCATCACATGGATTCGAACGAGTCAAAGAGGAATCCCAACCCGTGGAAGATGGGTTGGGGGTATGGAATGTTCGATCAGAAATAATCTTGCCTGCCAACATTCGAGGAGAATCTGGAGGAGACATTTGGGGAGAGCGAGATTGATGATCAAGGTTATCGAGGATGAGATTGATTTCTAGAAGAGAGTCCATAAACGTAAGACTTCTTAACAGAGAAGGCTCAAATTCGAAGGGGTTTATGAGGGGTAACGTGATTCGTTAAACCCTATCATTAATTGCCATTTATAGGAAAATTATTGTAGCTATCTTTGGGAAGCTCAATGGACGTGCATGGGAATGAAATCCTGTCATGCTTCGTGCATCCGAATTTGAAGGGACATGGGCAGAGAAC
>BPLS01013297.1:0-10316 GCA_019656275.1 Rhododendron kiyosumense | reverse complement strand
GTGGGTAGGGGCTGCTGCGCCAGGTGGGCAGCAGAGCCCCCGGGTCCAAAAAATTTATGCCTCCTTCTCGTTGCTTTTCAAAAAGCAATTTTTAAAAAAAAATTCTTAAATTCTTTTTAGATTTTTTATACTTTCAACATTTCTCTTTCTATCTCTCCATTTATTACTTCTACTATTATTCAAAAAAAATTTCAAATCCAAATCCAAATACAGCATTAAATTTTATTTGGTTAAGAGTTTAATTTAGTTTAGTTTGGGTAGTTGGTGGAAAGAGAAATAGAGTAATGATTAAAGATAAAAGGTAATAATTGGAGAGAGATAGAGAGAAATGAGAAAGTAATAATTTGAGAAATAAGATAATGATTGGAAAAAGAAATAGAATAATGATTGAAAACTAAACTAAATTAAAACTAAAACTAAAAGGTTAATCGAACAAAGCCAAAAGTATGGTTTTTTTAATAAGTCATAAAGTATACAAAAATTTTGTGCGTATTTTTGTCAAATTTCAACTTGAAAAAGCATTGTGTGTAGTGTGTATTCGGGTCTTAAGTAAAGATTATAGGATGAATAGAATAATCAATTAATACTTGCTACTACTTTTTCTTCTTTTTCGAAGTGGTAGAAAACACTTAAAAATTGAATGGAGGTAAAATAAGAGAACTAAAACCCTAAACTGGAGAAAGGATTTTATAACAGTGACAAAAGTAGGATCAAATTATGAAATGGTCTATTTTTTTCTTTTAAAGAAATGTAGGAGTAATAGGGCTTTAAGAAATCAAAAAAACAAAAATGCACACCAATACGTACAGTTCAAAAAACATTAGATACGGATTGTATTGTGAGGAAAACCAACCGTAGATGATTTTGAGGAACTAAACCATGCAAACCCATCTTTTAGGTCTTGGATTGACACAGGATTACCCTTAGGTTTTGTTTAGGGATATAATGCTGTTTAATCTTTGTTTCTTTTAGTCTTTATATCTTTTCAAAGATTAATAAAATTTTCTTCATCGTTCAAAAAAAAACTTGCAAGCCCAAAATCCGGTTGTTTCAAGATGTTCTCCTCACTTTACATATTTTTTATTGCACGGAAGAAATTCACCAAGCGAATCATCATTCATCGCAAGTGGAGTGCACTGCAGTTGATTCCTCCCTAATAGTCATATGCACATGGACAGAGTTCGATTTCCGTCACCCATCCTCCTCCCCAAGTCCCTTAGGATAGAGTAAATTAGGTTTAACGAATGACCAAAAAAATATATCATCATTCATCAAGCATTTGCGCCTCACATAGAATTGTTGGGTGAATCATGATGATTTTAGTAAGGAAACATTCGAAAAAATTGGAACGATACGGAGCGGGAAAACTACATTACACAACAGTAGCAAGTTTCTGCCGTTTCTTCCCTTTCTCGTTTGCTTCAAACTCTCGAGCCCAGTCTTGTCAAAAAAAAAACTCTCAAGCCCAGTCACCGTCATTGCAAGCTCTCTCTCCCATGTCCACTGTTATTTTTCAAAGAGTCCATCTATGCCACACAATGTAGAAAAATTCCTTTTTAAGAACCACTCAATAGTAAGTAATTTTGTTTTTTAATTTGCACAAACTTGAAAAACAAAAAGCATGATGGGGCTTAAAAAAGGAAAACACTAAATTGGTGCTCCCCTTTATATATTAGATTAGAATAAATAATAGAATAGATGTCGAGTGACATCCGTAGCACCAACGGCATATAGATCAAATAATGAAAATACTAAGTCACATCCTTAGCACCGATTGCGCAAAGTTCATTTGAAATAAAAGTGGGCCGAAGAAATTTCAGTTTTTTTTTATTGTTCGGTAATGAGGGCACTTAGAAAAAATTTCAGGTTTTTTTTTTTTATTGTTCGATAATGAGGACACTTTGAAGAAATTTCAGGTTTTTTTTTTATTGTTTGATAATTGGTCAAACTTTGAAACAGAGTTTCATTCCCACACTTTTACGCTTCAGTTACCCATAAAGAAGGGGAAAAAAGAGTGGAAAGAAACAGAGAAATTAGACATTATCAGTCTTGTTGATTTTTATTTTTTAGGAAAACAAACACCTTATAGCAGAATATAAGAATTGAAACAAACCCCAAAGGGAATGACTTCGGTGTCCCCGGTCATTTTGGGGATACCGTAACTTTTGGCATAACAAAATCATTATAAGCATAACCAAATTCATTTCAAGCATAACCAAAACCATTATAAGCATAACCAAAACCATAACAAGGCATAACTTGGTTGGTTATGCCTTGATTGGTTTTTGGTTATACCTTGGTTATGCCATGTTATGGTTCTATTATATTTGTAATGATTTTTGTTATGCTTGCAATGGTTCTGTTATGCCAAAAATTACGGTGTCCCCAAAATGACCGGGGACATCATAGCATCATCCAACACCAAATATATGTAGTAGCAGAATAAAAAAATTGTAGACTGACCAAGAAATGTGAAATTCTGTGGGCAAAGTCAATTCTAATGTAGGCCAATGTTGATACTCTTACCACCCACAGCCCGGGTATCGATCCTTTCAAAACCAAATGAAACTAACGGCAAACGGACTGCTAATTTTTTACAAAAAAAAAAACCTACTCTGTATTTAGGGATGACAAAGTGAACCGAACCGATAGGTACCTGAATCGTAACCGAATTTTTTTCCCGAACCATAACCGAAAAATTTTCCATAGGTATGGATATGATTGAGGCCTTAGATAACTGAACATGTATTGATTTTGGTATGATTTAGTAGATTCCCGAATCGGACCGAACCAATATATATATATATATAAGTCCAGTGGTCGAAGTGCATATGTCCATAAATTTAGGGACCAGATTGTTGCTCTCCAGCGACGTCCAAACATACATAGTCTTCTCTTTTTGTTACTCCCTCTTTTTTCTCTCATCAATCAGATTCGCCCATAGCAGTTGTCATTTGGTTCAGGTACCCGATTGGTTCGAGGATTACCCAAACCCCGAATGGTTTGGTTATGACTTTTTGTTGTTCTCCCCGTTCGGGTATCGGAGCGGATATGGGTAGGGGTTCGATTTCGGAAATCGGGTACGAAATTCCTCATATCCGCCCCAAACGCCCCGATTGCCATCCCGCTTGGGTCAAAATACACACCTGGGTTACCAGAAAATCATAAGACGCTTCCATTCCCATATGCATAAGATTCAGCTTTGAAAATGTAGTCTCTTTTCATATTCTTTGGCAGGGGAATGGGGAATGCACCCTCCCAATCCATTTAAATTATTTCTATCATGGGAGGAATTACGCTGAAATTGTGGATTGATAGACTCCTTATACTTACAAATTACAAAAGTAATTTGATTTTAAAAAGATTACACCATCCGAGGACCCCCTTTTTTTTTTATAGTGTATCATTTTTAATTTCTTATATTTTTTGATCTAAATATCAAAAAATATGTAATACTCCGTCTAAATACTGTTCGACAAATTTTAATTAATTCTATTAAATAAAATTTTAAATTAAATTACATAAAACTTTATAAATCAAGAAATATAAGCAATCTAAAATGACACGCAATCTCAAAAATGTCTTCAACATTTTGGGGCGGGAGATTGAGTATTATTTCACAGATCAAGAAAGCAGAAAATGCAGAAAAAATCCACTTGCGGTATTGTGCCAAATACTTTTGAGAGAGAATATTTGGACAAATATCAAAAGCTGAAGCCACTACAAACAAAGAAAGCAATACACTAGAGTTGTTCATGCCATTTTTAACGAAGGAAAGCTACGCACCACAGCAAAAGCCGCACAAAACACCATCATCTTCTGCAACGTACCAAGAGTAAAAAACACGACCTACGAACACAACGTCGGTCCTAAACGCCATTTTTTTTTTACAACTAAAAACGCAAGCCGAGTACGTGTAGTCTAGCTCTTGGTCTTGAACTTGGACTCGTCGATAGGGATACCTTCCTCCCGGACCCGCTCCTCGCCGGACTTGTCGGAGGTGCTAAGCCCACCCTTGCGTCCCATCTCCTGGTACCCTTCCGTCCCTATCTGCTCCTTCCTCCTCTGCCCTCCCTTGCTCCTCCCTTCAAATTCCACACAACACCATCAAAAACGAAACCAAATCAACTTGAATGAACGTGTACATACCAGGGTTCTACTATATAAATTTCAAATACAAAATACCGATTATCTGTGATACGGTCATGCATCGATCGACCGATACCGATATATGTGTATAAGACTATATATTACCCTCGGCAAGGCGCTCCTGGGCTTCGAGGCTCTTGCCGCCGGTGCCGCCAGGGACAACGGTCTCGCCTTCCCTAGCCCGGGCATCGAGCCCTTCTTTCACGTCATCCTTATCCTGCTCGTAAGACATCGTTGTGATGAAACTGACGCTGGTATTTTTCTCTTCGAAGTCACAAAGCACGTTTGAGGACACAATGGATGACGCAACGGATGGGGGGACTTTAAATAGGGGGGAGAAAGGCGTGGGAATGGGCAACACGTGGGCGGGTGACGAGGCTGGAGGGATGACACGCTGGTCCTTGGGTGCAAATAGAATGACACGAGTGACATTACCGGAGGTGTGTGCTCCGTGCCCGTGACACGTGAGCTGCAGAAAACGACGGTTAGACTCGGTCCACTTGGTTCAAAGCGCCTGTTCAGGGCCGGCTCTGTGCTAAGGCCCAAGAGGCCGACACTTTAAACTCTTAAGAATGTGTAAAAACTAAAAACTAGGGCTTCCTATCATTTTGGGTACCCATTATATATGTCTAATCTTTTTTTGTATAGTAACACTAGAGGTCCATTTTAATACCCAAACCACCTATTTTACACTTAAAAAGCAGGCCCAATGGTTGGGCCCAACCTGACTTGCTCAATCAAAGAAAACAAAAAAGGAAAAAGAAAAGGGAAAATGACGGCCAAAGACATGTTTTAATAATTAATACCCGCCAAGGACATTTTGTTCATTAACAAATGTTCTTAGCATCTCCTTAAAAGGTATTAATTATAAAACACGTTTTGACCGTCATTTTCCCAAAAGAAAATGCAAATCATGAGCGGTTGTCTTCATGTAGAGCCCCTTGAAAAATGATCCCATGTGGTAGGTTCCTATATAAATTTTATGCATATTTTACCTTTAACAGCTCTAATCTCCTGAACACACAATAAAATGGAAGAAGATGAATTAGAAATTAAAGAAGAGAAAACAGAATCATAAATTAGTATTTGTATGGATTTTTTCCTTGTCGAATACATACATTTGGCTTTAAAAAAATCATTTAACTACTTGTTATTTTATTATCGTAAATTTTATTAAGGGTCTCATTGTCTACGTCTATTTTAGACTCCCAAAATTTCAGAGCCAGCCCTACGCCTGTTGGGCTTAATCTCCCCCCAAACCAATGGGAATATAGCCTACAAAGCAGTCAATTTTTTTGGGAGATGAAAGTTTTGAGAGGAGAGAAGAAAAGTGATTGTTGCTGTGGTTTGGCTCTTAGATATGCACTCCCTCCATTTTATTTTTATTGTCCATTTTTATTTTTTGTGCCGTTCTTTCAACGCTTATATCTTCCAATTTATAATGTTTTTCATAATTTTGAAAACTTTGTATTATAGATCTAATTAAGAACTATCAAACAAGATTCATATTGCATATTTTTAGAGATTCATATTGAAAGATATAAGTGTTGAAAGAATGGCACGAAAAACGAAAATGGACAATAAAAATGGGACGGATAGAGTATCATTTAAAATGTCTTGCACTCTAGCTCTTGATTCTTACATTTGCACTCTCAAACATTTTGCTCTCACAAAATTTTCAAATATGCTTTTACGTTTGTGCTTTTGGTAACGCAAGCACACATGATTTTTTATTTTGACAAAACGCACATATGAATTATAGATGTGACTTAAGCTAGTTTGACTCGCTCTCATATAAACAATGATTATCAATTATTTTAGATCCAAATGGAGGGAGAGACTAATCTTGAATAATTTCTTAATGAACAGTTGCCTTCAATTTAGAGCCTAATGTTCCGCACAATTTGAATTTGAATCATGATCTCATCTTTTCAAATTTCACCAAATTTATATGATATAGAACACGTGGAGGCCCAATTTCATGATCAATTGGACCGGTCGAAGCCTCAAAAGCCCAAACGTTGTTTAATTGCAAACTTTCGTATGATTAGGGAAAAAATAAAAAAGGAATACTTAATCACTCCTTTTTCTACCAAATTTCTCTCTCTCTAGGAAATTGGTTTAGATACTTTGTGAAAATGGAAAGTTGATATGAATTTGGAGGCAAATGTGTTCATGCTGTTTGGGCTGAATTATCTCAATCAAATGGCAAATGATTGTGTGCGGGCGTGTCAGAAAAGAACTAATTTCAAAGAAGAGATTATTCTTTTCAAATTGATTTGAAACAACTAATTTAAATCAGGCAACTGTGTTATCCGTTCGATTACCTCAATTAAGAGAATTTTTCCTTAAGGTATCAACCAAATAAAAGATTGACGCACTTCGAATTAGAAAAGATGATTGAATACAAGCAAACCTGAATTTAATCAAAGGTAAGTTTATATGCAAACATTCTTAAAATTCTATCAAGAATAATGCAGAAATATAAGCACACTGAATTCAATCAGAAGTGAATTTACAAACGACTATTATTTGGTAAGAAAAAACTTAAAAGAAAATAAGAGAACTTAAATTTAATCAAAAGTAGTCTTACATGCAAATAAGCCTTCAACTTACAAAAAAATCCTATTCTAAGCTAAACTAAATACTAATCTACGATATATTTCTGAGCAATCATTTTGTATGAATTGTCAGATGATATGAATTTTTGTGGGGGCTTCTCTCTTTACTTTACTCTTCTATTTATAGACGCTGGGTCATGCCTTCGATCTTCTATCTCCACATCTTCGATTGATGCTCACGTTTGCCACATAAATCGGTTGAGAGGGGCTTTCGAACGGTTACATTTGATATTTCCAGAATTCCTTCTCTCCCTTCATGCTTTGATAACGGTGTTCGTGGTCATTTTTTGGATCGTGATTTTCCTGTTTTTAAGCAACGTGAATTAGTGTCACACGTCTGACTTCCCAAATGATTCCCTGCAATTGTATCCAATTTCAGTTATAAACTAAGGCAGTGATGGCACCGTTTGATGATCATAAGGTTTTAATCAACGGCTGAAGCCAATCACTTTTCAAATCATCACTAATTGCTACCAAACGACATCGGTTTAAATCAAAACGATACCGTTTAATATTAAAATAGCATTCTCAATAATCCCCGTAATCCTCTACAACTTGAACCCAATTTGGACAAGTTCTGTATGACCAACGCATCATTCGGTGCCACGTGTAATTTTCTCATTGGGTGGCACATTTTAGGATGTAAACACATGCACATGAATTAATAAGAGAAAGTATAAAACTTATGTTGAAAGTGCCTTTAGGCATGGACAAATTTTGTCTCCACATACAAACAAAGACACCTCTCTAGCCGTTGATCGCCTTCAAGCTAAGATCATAGCCGTTCAATTAAGAGCACCTCTCTAGCTATTTGTAATATATACACTTTCCTTTTCAATTTATTACCTTTTGATTTTTTTCATTTTAAGTTGATGCCCATGCTCTAGAATGGTTATCTCATGAGTTAGAAATTAGGTTATTAAAGAATCATAAATATTGTAACGACCCCAATTTTTTGCCTTATTTTTTTAATACAAATTTATAATGTTAAATTCTTAATTCAATAATTAATTAGATTGAATAATTAAAATACATTATTATGTGTATAATTGATATTATTTACACACCTATATAGGACATATATTTACTAGCGCATGCCCATGCCTTCAGGCACGGCTCTGAATCGATGGTCGAAAATTTGTTTAGTTTTATCCCTCTAACCTCTTTAACGCAATGGCAGAAAAAACTCAACATAGCATCCTTCTTCACTCATCAATGACACCGAGCAATGCTTTGCTTTAAAATTTGTTCTCGATCTTGTCATGCATGTTGCACAAGTGATGCTTTTGATAACTTTTTACCAATTTATACCAAAAATATGTGTAGAAGCAAATCTTATGAATTATTATTGTAATCCCAAAGCTTCACACAAAATTAAAACACCATCAAACTGTAATTTAGTTAGTGGATTCCCAATCTTTTTTCCAAAAGAAAGATAGAAGATGCGACTAAAGGTGATACCTGTGTATTTTCCTCTCCATTGTCCACATGTGTTGCCTTACCTTTCCTAGCCATTGACTTTAAGTTGTTTTTATCCCAAGATAGAAAGTTGACTAACGCAAGGAAAAGGAACAAAAAAGGAAAAAATCACAATCAAAAATTATATGTAACAATTTGGGTACGACCACATGGTATCCAAATTGTTGAATTTTTGTCCATGCCCAATGAAATAAATGGAACATTTTACTTGGTTGTTCATTAAATGGCTAAGTTAATGGTCGGGTATTCCAAGCAGTATTTGTTGAGAGAGTGGTGCTTGGCTCTAGAAGTTTCTTGGCATCTAATTTTTTTTTTTTTTGCAATTCTATTTATCTAAACAAATTACCTGGTCGTCACTTATTTTTTGTAGACGTGAAGTACACTCACATAATGATACAATATTTAATTTTTTTTGACTTATAAAATTTGAGGAGATTAGGAACGGTGTATAGTTTTTGAATACCAGTAGTTTGAGTAATGTGTTATTGATATAATTTGTGCATACTAGTAGTTTGAGTAATATGATATTGATTATGATTTTGGTGTCCTTGTTACGAATGTTTATTAGCGCTATGTCTTGATCTTAAAATTATGTTTCAATTTTTTTTTACTCAATCTGCACAACTTAAAGTATTATTTCATAACAAAATGGATAGAAGAAAAGTAAATTCATATAAAATAAAATAAGCAATGCATAGGTAAAATTTGTTGAAAATTCATAAATCACGCAACATGCGTACTAAAAATTCAATAAAGTTAAATTGACTAAAATGTTATTGGACCATTTCACAATGCTTTAACAACGATGTTTTCACGATGATCTCATTGGTTCTTTGTCAGTCCTCAACATTCCTGCATAAAGAATATCGAGAATTATTAGATTTATCACAATTTATAAACCAGTTTATGTAGAATCTAAGTGTGACAATGGAAGGAGAAGAACAACTTAGTACCTTTGGAAATGTGCAAACATAAACATTCTTATAACCAATCAACTTTTAACATGAAAGTTACCACAGAGGCACAATGTTCATGATACATAGGTTGTGGAGCAAGAATAATAAACACATATGCGCGTTTATAAAATTGAGAAAGATACTCTTTGAGTATCTGCACTCCATTTTCCGGACAAAACATCTATATTATAAAGTATTACTATATTTTATAAATAGAACATCACATTAATTTTTTATCTTGCCTTTATCATTAACTTCTTCAAATCAGATGGTACACATCGCAAGATAAATTTCACTTTCATGTCCTTCACCAAGAGCTCCATTGAGCCAGTGGAGTCTTTCGCAACCATCTTTACATTATACCTAAAATGTAGTACAAATAAATTGTAGATATAAGTTGTTAGAAAAAAAAAACCCATAAATGTATGACTGAGTTGAAATACTATTATTTTAAAAAAAACCTGGCTACTGTTTTCACATCTTCTTCTCCGCATTGACTACAGACAAACTAACCGTATTTATTCGGCTGAGAGAGAGAGAGAGAGAGAGAGAGAGAGAGAGAGAAGAAATTTGGAAAAAGAAGAAGACAAGAAAAAGAAAATAGAGGTCAAATCATTTCGTTCTTCATCTATATCACGTACCCCTGTTCATGGTCTGTTCATCCTTGTTGATGACATTTTTAGGCTTTAGTTTCTTCGCAAATATTGTAGAGGGTGTCAAGAGCTTCGATTTCAACCCAAGAATCATCCAAAACGGTCAAGGATTGATAGAGTTATCGCAATCCAAAGTTCAGTGAAATTTTCGGATTTCTGTTTCTAGACAGCACATAGGACTTATGAAAACTCCCACTTTTCTCCTTGTTCGAATGGTTTTCGGGCTTGGACTTCATCACAAAAGTTGTAGAATGTTTCAAAAGCTTCGCGTTAGACTCAATAATCTCCCAAAATGGTTGAGGTTTGATTTGGATAATTTAGTCTAAAGTTGCCGATGGAAAACAGACTTTTACCACCAATTGGCTAACCACTGGACTCCACAGTTGAGTTTTTTTGTTTGGATTAAAGGTAGTGTTTACATCCTAAAAAGTGCTACCCAATGAAAAAATTCCACGTGG
>BPLS01013294.1:0-11013 GCA_019656275.1 Rhododendron kiyosumense | reverse complement strand
GGTTGTGGGGTTGGGGTGGTGGGGTATCAGGGGAAAAAGCACAAAGCACAAAGCAAGAAGTTAGTTTTAGGGTTTCAAATATGTGTGGGTATATTAGTCATTTTACGTAGCCCTTTCCATGCATTGGGAATTGCTTCTCCTTTTCATATTTAGATGATTTTTCAAAAAAGTGGTTCATGAGTTGGACATTTTTTGCCCCTCTCTCCACTGAAATGCAATTCCCCCTATTGCGAATTTTGAAATTTACTCTTTTAATAACAAACAAATTATAAAATTTCTCAATTCTCATTTTTTATTCAAAAGTACTCTCTCCGTCCCAACTTAACAATCCATTTTTGGGAGTTTGTGCTACTTTTCAATTAATTATATATTGTAATTTATAATATTTTATGTGATTTTAAAAATATTGTATTATAGAAATAATTGAGATCTATTAAACAAGATCCATATTAGATAAAAAATTCATTACTGATTTAAAGATATAACTAATTTTTTTATTTGATTATTAGAATAGAACGAGAGACTATTAAATTCGGACAGAGGTAAGAATAAATTTGTAATTTATGACTAAAATGGTTCAATCTGAGTAAGAAATAAAGAGAAATGATTTTGCCACTCCCTTTTTTATTAACGCCACTCCCCTGCAAAGGAAGTGACAAAATCAACAGCCAAAATAAAAGACCACTAACAAATTTTACCTTTTTTTAATCATGTATTTTGATAAACAATTGTCAATTTGGGGGATTAGTGAAACACACAAAGAAATCAGATGGAACTCATTGCCATTTTTCATACGGAAAAAGGTATCTGTCATTAAGAGAAATTTAATGTGTGTTTGTGAAATTTATTCTAATATAGGCCCTGTTTCGCTAAGGTTTCAAAAGAACTCATTGAGATCTATCAAATAAGATTCATATTGTATAAAAAAACTTATTTTAATAAGCCTATTATTTTTAAATTTAAAAATTATAAATAAATAATTATTTTTTAAGATATTTCTTTTGTTTTCATTTTCCTCTCAAGTAACAATCCGGTCGTTGAAGGTAGATAGGAGTACTGGATAGACGAGATTTGAGAAAAAACGAGAGACAGAGAGTCAGAGAGAGAGAGTAAAAGGGAAGAAAACAAAAAGAGGACGACACACATTACACTACTGTCATGCACTTTGGCACAACTAGGTAATGCGAAACAAAGTTGTGAAGAAAGCAAAAAAAGGCCTCCTTTTCCCGTTTCAGATTTATTTAGGGTTTCTCTTTCTCTCTCCCTGAATCTTCTTCCCCATCGCATCGAATGAACGAAAGATTCTTCTGATTCAACTTCCTCAGTTCGATTGGATTGGATTCCTTTTGATTCCTCAATTGCCTGTCAGTTTTCTCAAGCACATTGCCATTGTACTTTCTCTCTCTCGTTGATTCTTTGAAAAAGCCCTCAATTTGTGTCGTTGGGCAGTTGTTATTTGACTTTTGTTGTTTTTGTTCCAATTGGTGGGTTTGGTTCGGCGAGGGTTTGTTTTGGGGGGGGGTTTTAAAATGGAGGTTCATTTTTATGAGAAACCAGATTGATGAACGCTACCCTAGTAAAGGTGTTTTCTTGATGCTGTTTGGTGTAGTTCATCTAGTTTGATTCTTTTCTTTTCTTTCCTTTTTTCTTTTTCTGGGTTTTTGAGGATTCAAATAGTGGTGTTAATTAATTATTTTTCTGGGTTTTTGGATTTTTTCTTAAATTTGTTAGGGTTGGAGGTTTTGGTTCTCTTTTTTTTTCACCCCCTCCTTTTTGAGGATTGAAGATATAGTTTGATTTATCGTGCCAATGGGGTCAGCGAAAAGCAATGGTATGGAAAATTTGACAGCTGGGAGGAATTCACTGAAGAGTAGTCTAGAGAAATCAAAAGCCCTAGGGCTAGCTCTTGAGAGAGCTGGGCCTAGATTAGATGAGATTAATCAGAGATTACCGTCTCTAGAAGCCGCAGTTCGACCAATCCGTGCGCAAAGGGAAGCACTTGTAGCCGTTGGGGGTCACATCAACCGAGCTGTGGTCCCCGCGGCCGCTGTTCTTAAGGTCTTCGACGCCATCCATGGGCTAGAGAAGTCGTTGTCAGATCCCCAATCGGATCTTCCCGGTTACCTCTCTGTACTCAAAAGGCTTGAAGAGGCGTTGAGATTTTTAGGTGATAACTGTGGGATGGCAATTCAGTGGTTAGACGATATCGTGGAGTATTTGGAGGACAATAAGGTTGCAGATGATAGGTATGTTGTGTATTTGAAAAAGGCATTGAAATACCTGAGGGAATTGCAGTATGAGGAGAAGGGTCACCTTGATGGAGGGCTTCTTGGGGCTGCTTTGGACAGGTTGGAGAGTGAATTCCGGCGGCTCTTGACTGAAAACAGTGTTCCACTCCCTATGTCTTCGTCTTCCTTGATTGACGAATCAGCTTGTATTGCTCCATCCCAATTACCTGTGGCTGTTATTCAGAAGCTACATTCTATTCTCGGGAGACTAATCGCAAACAACAGACTTGAAAAGTGCATAAGTATTTATGTTGAAGTTCGGAGTTCGAATGTCAGGGCAAGTTTGCAGGCGCTGAATTTGGATTACCTTGAGATTTCAGTCTCGGAATTCAATGATGTACAGAGTATAGAGGGTTACATAGCTCAGTGGGGTAAGCATTTGGAGTTTGCCGTGAAGCACCTTTTTGAAGCCGAATACAAGCTTTGTAATGATGTCTTTGAGAGGATGGGATTGGATGTGTGCATGGGTTGCTTTGCTAAGATAGCTGCCCAAGCGGGTTTTATTGCGTTCCTTCAGTTTGGGAAAACTGTTACAGAGAGTAAGAAGGATCCCATCAAGCTTCTGAAGCTGTTAGATATATTTACATCTTTGAACAAGCTGAGATTGGATTTTAACCGCCTTTTTGGGGGTCCTGCCTGTGCTGAAATCCAAAACTTGACTAGGGATCTGATTAAGAGTGTCGTTGAAGGGGCTTGTGATATCTTCTGGGAGTTATTTGTCCAAGTGGAATTGCAGCGACAAACGGCTCCTCCTTCAGACGGCAGTGTTCCGAGACTTGTGAGCTTTATTACAGATTACTGTAATAGGCTACTTGGGGAAGATTACAAGCCGGTATTGACTCAAGCTTTGGTCATTCAGCGGAGTTGGAAGCAGGAAAAATTCCAAGATAGGCTTCTTATTGATGAGTTATTGAGGTCGATTCGAGCCATTGAGACGAATTTGGAAGTGTGGTCAAAGGGTTATGATGATCCCGTGTTATCACATCTTTTCTTGATGAACAACCACTGGCATCTGTACAAGCATATGAAAGGCACAAAGATTGGGGTTATATTGGGAGATTCTTGGTTGAGGGAACATGAGCAGTACAAGGAGTACTATTCTGCTATTTTCATGAGAGAGAGTTGGGGGAAGCTTCCTTCTCTTCTTAGCAGGGAAGGTCTGATTCTGTTCTCTGGTGGGCGGGCCACGGCTCGGGATCTGGTTAAGAAAAGGCTGAAAGCATTCAATGAAAGTTTCGATGAAATGTACAAGAAGCAGTCCAATTGGGTTATGGTTGAGAAAGATCTGAGAGAGAAGACATGTCAACTTATAGTGCAGGCTATTGTGCCCGTTTACAGGAGCTACATGCAGAATTATGGGCCATTGGTGGAGCAAGATGCGAGTGCCAGTAAGTATGCAAAATATACAGCACAGTCTTTGGAGAAAATGCTCAACTCTCTTTTTCAACCAAAGCCGGTGAAATATGGTAGTTTTAGAATCAGACAATCAAGTGCAAAACTCAGTAACGGCAGTAATGGTGTTACGGATCATGATCCTTCCTCCTCTCCTACTGTTACATGACTGACTATTTATTATAGGTCAGTCTTGGTTTGGTTAACCTGATTTGAATCATGCACCAATCAATATGCTTTCAATGATCTCAAGTGCTCTTGTATATATTGACTAAGAGTCCTCCATGACATGGAATTCTGTTGGTTGCTTGGATTTGTGGGGAAAAATCATATTTCTATGTACCAGAGGTCGGTTCTTTGAGGGATCGCTTATTCTCCAAGCAACAGACAGGATGATGAAGTGAATTTGTGGTCCCTTTTGTTCAAGTTAGTCGAGGAAACATATAGCTAGTAGTCTTCTATTATATCTTCAATCATTGATTCTGCTGGCTAATAGGTGGCAATATAAAGTGTAAGGTTATGCACTAGCTTTTGTGTTAAATTATTCGCTAGAAATGTTCATTTAGAGCTCTAGTGATCGTTTACTTGTTCACTCGTAGTCACAATTTGTTGAAGTAGCTAAAATAAATTCAGAACCCTGATGGCTCCCCTGTTCTTTTTGCTATTGGTGGGTACACAATACACTTGTGGACAATTTTGAGCTGTATTATAGGAGCCATTTATGTTAGTAGGGCAGTATTGCAAAATAAAATGCATTTCTTTCTTTCTCATGACTTAATTTCCATTAGTTTGTTCAATGGCTGAATCTGTTATGAACTTTTCTACTTTTCATCGTTAATATCCACAGATCCACAGCCATTTATCTTTATATTATCATGCAAAATGCTTTTGGAATAGATGATGCTCTCTTATTGTCAGTAGTTTTCTTAAGGTGGGCAAACAAACGCCAGACAAGAAGAGAAGCCAATATGGTCGTCCCGCTGATCATAGACAGCCAAAAGGATCCCATGGTTTTGTTAGTTCATACTTGATGGGCATAAGCTCTTGGTAGTCCTTGTTGGGGAGTTTTTCTTGTTAATCTATAAACAAGCAGGTAACATATTTTTTATGAGGCAGAAGTTGCTGCTACTTGAACATCTAGTGTTTTTTACCTTGCGCATAGAGCCTTTAGCGCCTTACATATGGGTGACATCTAAATGGAAAGGCCTTGTACAGTTATACCTTGTCCAAGGGTGCTTATAATGAACAGTTTGCTTATAAAGTATTCTAATCTTTCATGTTAATGCATTGTTGTATGACCATTTGATCAGTATGTCGTGCCTTTTAGAATGTTATTATTTACAAAAGCTGATGGGAAGTACCTCTTGTTAATACTTCATCAATCAGCTCTGGTGTAACAACTAAAATAAGACGGTTGTCTGCAAGAGGCTCTAGCTTTTAGCTTCCAGGTTGGAAAAGCTTGGTCAAATAAGCCAGAATTGGAACAGCTTATCTAAAGAAGATATAATCCTTAGTGAACAGGTGGAAGAAGTTTCTGTTTGAGATCATCTGAATCTAGTCAGACCAAAGGTTTTATGTATCTTTTGTACTGTCTTAACAGGTTGATATGTAATCTTACCTGTTTTTTGCTTCAGACTGAATATGTCATAACATAACTATAACCATTATTATCTGAAGCCTAATTTCATCATTTGTTGAATACCCCTGGAATTATGAGATACATTTATACTAGTTGTGGTTATTGGATCATGTTTCCATGCTCTCAACCCTAGACTAACTCAACCTTATTTGATATGTCCCCGATGGAGCATTTGTACTTCAAAAAAAAATGTCATCCTGTACAGGGTACTAGTCAGTTGCAGTTCTTTGCATAGTACATCTGCATGCATACTCGGTACGGAAGATGCTTCGTCAAATTTTCTCTGAGCTTTTTTCCTAACCCAGCACCCACAGGTATCCAGTGTATACAAGCTACATGCTGACTGGAAGAGTATTTCCTTTTATGTAGAGATAAAGCTGGCTTGATAGGACATTTGTCTAAGCTTAGCAATGCTTTTAAATTAAGGTTTATTATGCAGGTTCTATAATGTGAATTTGTGGTAACTTAAACTCTTGTTTGTACCTTATTTTTGGCGGACTTGTGGTTTGTATGTTAGATAATTCATTCAACTAAACCATTTCTAGATAGTTTTTCCATTTGTTCTTTAACTGTTATTAGCTAAGAAGCACGGATACGGATACGATACGATACGGATACGGGGATACGTGATTTTTTCAAAAGGAAGGATACGATACGTTGGCGGATACGTTGAATATAAAAGTAAATAAAAATATATTATATATAATTTTTAATTTCTAAAATTTCATTAATGATTCAAGTTTTTCATTATACAAGTTCACCATTTCACATGCCGAGAGAGATATATTCATGTATAGTTATATATATAATTGTGTCTATATAGTTATGTATATATTTACATACACACAACGAGAGAGAGAGAGAGGCGAGAGACGAGAGAGAGATGAGAGACTTACAAGGTTGTCGAGAGAGGATATTGTCGGTGTGTTTTTGGTGTCGATTGGTGGGGGAAAAAGAAAAATATGGTCCTACTTGCAATTTTAACCCATATATTTTAAGTAATAACATATTTATCCTTGCGCGTATCCGAAACATATCCAAGCATATCCAACACGTATCCGCGCATATCCAAAATATATCGGATACGTATCTGGAGTGTATCCGAGAGTATCCGCGCGTATCGGGATACCCAAAAATAATTCCAAAAGCAGGATACTTTAAAAAGCGTATCGGATACGTATCTGGAGAGTATCCGAGAGTATCGGTATCCGATACGGATACAATACGTGATACGAAGGCCAAAATAGAGTATCCGTGCTTCATAGGTTATTAGTAACGTGCTGATAAAAAAAAAAACTGTTATTAGTAACGTGTATCCTTCAAATGACAAGAATATGTTCTTTTGACAGATGTATTCAGCCTTACCAGTACCCTACTTGTTTTATGCTTTTCCATTTTGTCACCTGCGTTTGTAGTTTGTACTTCTTCATAGTATTCCCAAGGTTAAAACAAAAAAAATAGTAGACGAAGCTTGGTCATTTGCTGACTTTGGCTCAAGTTGGCTCAGGATCAGTGTGTTTAGTTTCTGTAATTGATGGCGTGGAGTGAAACAGCTATTTGGGGATGGTTGAGGTTAGATGCTATGCAAATGGTAGAACGTGACTCTCTGGACATTTACTTGCCTTTGGTTGTGTATACTTTTGTTAGAACTAGTTGATAGAACAGTAAAGCTAACATGCAAGTGGAATGGTAGCCTAGTGGTAGGCACCTTGTACTCCCATGCATTTGACTGGGTTCAAACCTCACTAACTACAATTAACAATACTGACTTTCACCTAGAGAAAAAACAAAAAAACAAGTAATGCTAACATGGTGAGTTTGAAGACGACGTTGATGATATAGAAGGGGTTTGGCATTGGATACATACCTTTTTTACTTTTTTCTTTTTTGATCATCATGGGATACATTCTTGCCTAACTGGTTTATTTGGTTTGTTATTTGCCGTCCCAGGGATCGGATAGCAAAACCCTAGAGCATGAGCTGGACAATGTCTTCAAATGTACACATGTAAGTTCCAAATTTCCCTTTTCTCAAAGATTGTTGGTCATATTTAGAACCGAGTATATTTTATTTGTTTGGGCATAGTGATTCTTGGGAGGAAATGACACAGCATAACCACTAACCAGATCTAGAAAACAAGTCCAAGTCAAGACTGAAGAATACGGTGAAAGTGGACGCCAAGAAAGTCAAGCAACCATTCTTCTACTTCGCGTTTCTATCTTCCGATTGTGATATTAAGTCTTAGACTTGATGTTTGTTTATTCATCTTCGACAAATTGTGTGAATCACAGAAGCTGGTAAAATGGCCTTGGCTCTAAGTGCCATTGCCCTCAACCTCAACCTCATACACTGGCACTGTTTCTGCTAGTATTCAATTCATCTCATGTATATCTTTCCTGTCTAAGACTTTCGCTCCCACCACACCCCCCCACCCACTTGCAGATCCACCCATTCAAAGATTTCTGAAGTAACTGGTGTTAGACTAGGGGTGCACACAGTCCAGATTTGTCTGATTCTGTAGAAATTCGAGGACCGAACTGCTACGGTTCCAAGAAAATTGAGCACCGTGTCCAGATACCAAACCAATCTGCGAATCACGGTTTGGTTCAACTTAAGGCTTGGACTACTGAAGAACTGTTGAAAGTTATGCCAAACAACTTCTTCTGTACCGAGATTAGGATGTTCCCTCTTAAAAAAAAAACAACTTCTGTTCCCTCCATATTTCCAAGAGCAAGATCTAAACAAAACCTTTTAGCAATATAAATCCTTCACAAGCCCAACAAGGATCTAGTAAAGGTGAACAAAGATGCAGGTGATGCAAAGACAGAGAGTTGAGCGAGAGATGTAAGCAGTGGATCTACCAAAGGTGACCTATAGAAGAAGTAAGAATCTTGATTTGCTACTTTGTTTACATTTTTTGTCCATTTGGGTGTAATTACACTTAACCCCTCAGGTTTTATTTAAGCCTTAAAGATTACCAATAAGATATAAGAATATGAAGCAATATTTACTAAATGACACATACATGTACTTTCGGTGTAACCAAAAAACTATATACTCCTTCCGTCCCAAATTGTTGTGCCTGTTTCTTTTTTGAGACCTCTCAAAAATTGTCTATATTTCACAATCTATGAAGTTTTTTATAATTTCGAAATATTTGCCCTTAGGTACTTTGTTAACACTATTTGTCCAGGAAAGTAAATGAAACGTACGAGGAATTTGAATATTTTTGCATATCCCCAAATCCTTGAGATAGAAATTTGATGAAGTGGACATTTAGATACATACCCGCACCTGAGTCTATGCAAGTAGTAACATAGCACAAGTTTGGATGTATGATACCATTCCATTAGGCATGGAAGGACTTTAGTGGCAGTCTGTCAATTAAGCCTTCAAGGAATTGAAAAATTAAAGACCTGAATAGATTCACTGGTTATCTCAAAATCAATATTTTCGTATTTAGAAGCTCCCTGTAATTTTAAGCCTTAATATTGCCTTCTTTTTTTTTTTTTATCATTATTTCTCATTCATTGCGTTATTTTCTCCATGAATATTCATTTGCAAATGGGTCTGATTGTTTGTGGATATTGAAGAATCACAGACATGTCTCGGCCTCACGTATCCTTGTTGGACACATGTCATACAACACAACACTCTTTGAACACCTGTCGAACAAGCATACATGTCTAACTTTTTACTATATTATTTTATTCACACTCTGGGACACAATGGGGAAACTTTTTGGACACATTAAGGAGACATTATGAGTTAAAATGTAGGTTATAAAAAACTTGGCTGAGTCAAAATATCCGTAGATGTTTATTTCATGAACACTTGTACAATGGCTGATGATTTGAATCTTCATAATGTTAAAAACAGTTGGTGATTTTTATCTTAATTTGATAGGAATTGTATTTTTATTGTTTATATGAATTCATACAAGTATATATTTTACTCGATCATCCACATGAATGAATGTTGCATGACCGCCAACTTTCCACTGAATTCGAGTTTGCCCCACAGGTTGAAGTGTTATCAGATGACATTCTTTTCTTTTTTTTTCTCTTTCCATTGTTTCATGGACTTCCTTTGGTCAAATTCTTTTCCTCTCTCATGGCTTTAGAAAGGCACAAGGGTTTAGTAAAATTACATTATTCATTCAACTCCATATGGACTTTCTTTGGGATTTTTAGAAATATAGGTAACTTTGAAAATTTTTCAATAACGATCATGTCATTGTAACTCAACCCCATAAGAGGACTTTCAGAGCACACTGTCACTGCCTTTAGGTTTTACCTTTCCGGCACGGAGCTGCTCTGTTTAAGTTCATCCATCCTTGATGAATGAAAATGAGCTTAGTTATCATACCAGAGTACCAAACCAAACCAAAGTATGCCGTGTCCTAATCAATAAGAGTTGACTACATGAATCCTTTTTCACCATTCTGCTATTTGGAGTAGTAATGTTTATGAAGAGGATTGTTAGGAGTAGAGAATGTGCTGTCCTGAAGATTCTGTGACCTTTTACTGGCATTGAGAGTATGTTTGCTTCTTTCTTGTTTACTTGCTTTTGGGATATGTTTATAAAGATATATATGCTGCTCCATTCCGAAGACTGAGTTACCCCTACTTATTTTTCCATGTTCTTACCCTCTCCAGGTGTAGAAGTTTTAGAGGCCATGGCTTGATTCGCTCTAAATCTGAACATGCAACTTTTCAAGACGGGAGGGCCATCACTCTTTCTCCCTCTCTTCTCTGTCCTGTTAGCGGGAGGGCCTCCCGCTTTTTCCTTGCAACGCCCAACTGCCATAACCCATTGTTGTTAGTAGGTTCAAATCTTTGAAGGAGAAGTTTGGATCATTCAGGAGGTTGAGTGATTCTTAGACTTATTTTACCAAATTTTGATTTTGTTAGTGATCGGGGAAATGAAGTGTCAAAATTATCATTACTTTTATGGGAGATTTAGTGATAGGTCCTCTATAGATATTTCATAAGCTCACAAGTCTACCTAATAGTTTTGTAAAGCCACAAGTCCACACAACCTAAACCCTAGGGAACCCTATGAAAATACCTAAAATCCTAAACCATATGAAAGTGCCTAAACCACTAAAACTCTATAATAGGAAAGTGTATCTTAAAACCCTATAAAAGTGCCTAAACCCTAGGGTATCTTATGCTAGGGTAATCTACCCTACCCTAGTGTACCTTATCCTATAATAAAAAAGTACACCCTAAAATCTTATGAAAATACCCAAACCCTAGGGTACCCTAAAATGGACTTGTGGGCTTATGAAGTTCACATAATGGACCTAAGACTAATTTTCTATACTTTTATTAGGTATTTGAAGCTTTTATTTGATATTTTTGATTTTACGTCGCGGCTTTGTTAAGAGTTAACTTTGTCTTATTCACTTTAGTACATTGGTTATTTCTTTCAACTTGTTACAAATGCTGAAATTGTCATCCATATTAGAACCAAGGAAGTATTAAGCGAAATTATTCAATGCTCTCTCCCCTCTCTTCTCCACACATCCAGTGATGGAGAGAGGGCGTGAAGTTGCGTCGTCTCACGTGCAGACAAAATAGTCACCTCATAAATGGCGGGGAGCAAACTGTTTTCAAAAGATTCTGGATAGGCATCTAGTATTGAATGAATGGATAAATCGTTTCACTCTGTGAAGGAAGCATAAGGGGA
>BPLS01013291.1:0-12824 GCA_019656275.1 Rhododendron kiyosumense | reverse complement strand
CGGGCACGGCACGGCACGGGCGCGGGCACGGCACGGCACGGCACGGCACGGCACGGGCACGGGCGCGGGCACGGGCACAGGCACGGGCACGGCACGGAAGTGGAATTGGGCACAAGTCACGACACAACATGACACGGGCATGGGTACGAGCACGGAAGTAGGACAGGCATGGCACGACACAACACAATTTTAGTGGCACGGGCACGGCACGACACGACACGGTGTCGATTCTCGTCGGGCCCGGTACGGCACGAGGCATGGAAAAACCAAAAAAAATATGTTATTAAATAAACAAGAGATTTTAGATTATAGTTTACTTTATTTCTATGTATTTTTCGATAATCCAATAATTTATTAATCTTTTCCTTTTATTTAAGTAAAATAAGTTTTTAAAATATTTTATATGATTAAGAAATTTTGAATCAAAATTCAAATATGATAATATTCCAATTACTAGACATATACTATTAATACTAATATACATTACTTTTTATGTAATAAAGTTTTTTAAAAAAATACATAGAAAATAAAAAAGAAAAATAACTAATTTAAAAAAATGGTATAAAAAAAATTAATCTCTATGGAATTCAAACCATAGAGATTATGGTTGACAAACATCTCAAACCACCAAGGGCCGAAGGCCAACAATCTTTTTTTTTGCTTATAATTAGGACAAATAATATATATTATATAATTCTATTCTATAAAAACAAATCTCTTGTATACTAGCCACATGATTGCGAGTCTGCGACACAAGTATGACGATCCGTACTGTTCATTTTGTTGTTCTTGGTGTTTTAATCACTCTCACAAATTTTCAGGTCTATCGGGTTTTGGAAAACTTCCCATCGGGGCGTAGATTTATTAATAAATTTTTTTTGTTATGTGCAATCAAGTATATAACGATAACCAATTTACTTCATTTTTTGCACGAATGATATAATCACTCCCACATAAAAGATAGACGGTTCCGATTTTCAAAAAACAACTCGGGTGGCCCTCAACTGGTGCATTATAGGACTTTAACGCGTTTAGAAGCACCGAATGTGTTCTGATCACGTGGTTTCCAATATCTGATTATCACCTATTTAGGGGAAAATGATAAATTTTATAAGATCTTAAATTGTAACGGTTTAGATCGAACATTTGAAAAAATGAGTCTGCAGCTACCTTTGAAATCTATACATTCAACTTACTTGGTTCTAAACCAATGTACTCCGCTACGGTCCAATGTACGCTAGCTACACGATTGCGACACAAGTATGATGATCCATACCGTTAATTTTGTTGTTCTTAGTGTTTTAATCACTCTCGTAAATTTTTGGGTCTATTAGGTTTTGGAAGCCCTTTCATCGAAACGTAGATTTATTAATAGATTTTTTTTTTATGTGCGATCAAGTATATAACGATAACCAATTTACTTCATTTTTTGTACGAATGATATAATCACTTCCATATAAAAGATAGACGGTTCCGATTTTCAAAAAACATCTCGGGCGGCCCTCAAGTGATGCATTATAACTCTACGAGAGTTTTTCTTTATTAAGTGCATATGCATTATGGTGCAACTGTCGCACATGATCAGGCCCAACACTGGTATAAATAAGAAGAGATGAGACCGAGATCAACCCTAGCAGCCCTCTCTCTCTCTCTCTTCTCTCTCTCTGTTCTCAGAATCTCAGACTCTCAGTTCTCACTCTCATCTGAGTCTCTCAACGGCTCTCTGGCTCTCTCAACGGCTCTCTGCCTCTCTCACTCTCTTTATCACTCTCAAGTCTCAACTCTCAACGTCTCTCTCACTCTCACTGATTCACTCTCAACGTCTCTCTCTCTCTCTCTCTCTCTCTCATCGTCTCTCCGTCTCAACCTCAACGCCTGAGGCGTGCGCTCTCTCTCTCTCTCTCTCAACGTCTTTCTCTCTCCCTCTTAACTCTCAAACAGTGATAGTCGGTGACCATTGTTGCCGTTGCTGTTGCCGTTCAGGCTGTTCAGCGGTTCAACTTTAGCGACTCAAACGACTCAAACCCTAGATCTACAACTAGATCTGAGTTTGCCCGACTCACCTCTGTCTCTCTTCGTTTCCGGTGACACACAACACTCAAACGGTGAGTATTTACAACCTTGAGCCATTTTCGTTCACGCTCGTCGGCTTTGGGCCGTTTCACTACAAGTACTTGGGGCCTTGGGGGTTTTGATGTGAAAACATGTTAATTCCTGCTACTGTTTCCGTTTTCCTGTTTGTTGAATATTTTTGAATAAAAATCCAGTTTGGGTTTATTTGGAAAAAGCCAAATGATTAGGGTTTCTGAAATTAGGGTTTTTACTTGGTTTTTGAAATTAGGGTTACGAAATTAGGGCTTTTGTTAATTGTTATTAATTTCTGAAATTAGGGTTACGAAATTAGGGTTTTTGTTAATTGTTACTAATTTATGAAATTAGGGGTTTTGTTACTAATTTCTGGAATTAGGGTTACGAAATGGCTTTTGTTACGAATTTCTAATATTAATAATTACAAGAAATTAAGGCTTTTCACTTTTGTTACTTTTTTCAACAAATTTGTCGAAACTGATTTTGTACACACACCTGGACTAATTTCGTATGTTAGTGCACACATGCACTGTTGATATGTAACCACTGTTATGGTGTTTTTTGTGTAGATGGCTGCTGGCAATTCTAGTTTTGGCAGGGGGGAGGCCCAGGAGGCTCGTGACCCCCATTCAGATTCTTCTTCTGATGATGAACTACCACGAAACCTTGTGGTGCAACAGGGTATAAATTCTGTAGGTGAGGAGGCTGCTTCAAACGTTGTTGGTGGTGGAACAGGACCTTTAGGTTCTACTTCTACTCCAGCAGATTCTACTCCTGCAGATTCAGGTGATAGTGGTTTAGAAATGTCACGACGCAGATCATGGGTATGGAAGCATTTCTCTATTAAAAAACGCTTCAAGGATAAAAATGGTGTTAACATAGGATCTAGGGCTGTATGCCATTATTGTGACACAAATTATAGCTCCAAAAGTAATCATGGCGTAGGGCAACATACTAGACATCTTAGGAATAAACATGAAGATAAAATTGGTGGTGCATCTGATAGTAATTTTGTTTATTCAAAAGAAAAAATGAGACGTGGCCTGGCCCTTTATGTAGCTGCAGCAGAACAACCGTTCACTTTTGGTGGTGATATTAGATTTGAATATTTTGTCCAAAATTTTCTGAATCCTTCATTTGCTAAAGTTTCTAGAAATTCAACACGTAGTGATACGAAGAAAGCTCATAGTGATGTTAAAAAAGAATTGATAAGTGAATTTGCAAGTATTGGTGCAATAGCTTTTACTTCTGATATGTGGTCTGGTATAAATAATCGTGGTTATATTTGTGTGACTGCTCATTATATAGACTCTAGTTGGACTTTGCGAAAAAAAATCATTGCTTTCCGTTTGGTGGAGTTTCCTCATGATGCTGAACAGATTTTTGAAAGTATTATGGGTGTTTTAAGGGATTTTGAAGTTGTTGATAAAGTTTTTAGCATTACTTTGGACAATCATACTGCTAATACTGCTACAATTCCATTGTTTAAAAGAAATTTGACTCCTCCTTATTTTGGTGAATTATTGCATATTCGATGTGTATGTCATGTCATTAACTTAGTTGTGCAAGATGGTTTGAAACATATAACACCACAGATTAAAAAAATTAGAGATGCTGTTCTTTTTATTGCTACATCCCCATCTAGGCAACAAGAATTTGATAAATTGTGTGCATCATGTTACAATGTTAAGCCAAAAAATATGAACTCTGATGTTCAAACTCGTTGGAATTCGACCTACATTATGTTAAAGTCTTGTAGGAAATATAGTGATGCAATATCTGCTTTTGTTAATCAGAGGTATCGTGGTACTCCTTTAACTCCAGCTGATTGGAAAATTGGTTTTGAGTTCATGAAATTTTTGAAAGTGTTTTATGTTGCTACCGTAGCTTGTTCGGGTGTTCGTTATCCTACTTCTTGTATTGTGCTTAATAATCTTTACAATATCAGTCTCAATTTTCTTAATCATAGGGAACAACCAAATTTGGTAAGTGCTTGTATAGATATGGAAGGAAAATTCAGAAAATATTATGAGGAAATGCCACCAATATATCTGTTAGCTGCAGTAATGGACCCGAGGATTAAGTTAGAAGGTGTTAGCTTGCTCTTAAGCGGGATTGGTACCAATTTGGGGATTACTACTTTACCTTCTTCTGCTTTTGTGAATGATTTATTGACTATCATGTATGCTAAATATGACGCTAAGTTTGGTTCCAGTGTTACACGTGCTGCTGCTCCTTTAACATCTCCTACAAGTAGTAATGATGCATCTTGGTTTCTGCTTAGTTCCAGTTTAGGAATAGGAAGTAGCAATGTAACTTCACGTGTTGAACTTTCGAAATATTTGGAACTAGAATCTGTTAGCGCGAATGACAGGATTAATTTTGATATCTTAGCCTGGTGGAAAAAAAATGAAGAAAAATATCCCGTTCTTTCAATCATGGCACGTGATCTACTAACCCCTCCTGTTTCTTCAGTGGCATCCGAATCTGCTTTTAGTGCAGGTAAAAGAGTGTTGGATGAGAGGAGGAGCAGACTAGCTCCGGACATTTTGGATTGTCTCATATGCTTAAAAGATTGGGAGGATGGACGCCTTGGAATTGAAAAACGCTCAGCTAAAGATGAATTCAGAGGCTATTTTGCAGACTCTGATATAGAGAGTGATTAGGGGGACCTGCTGGCATTTGGTTTGTACTTGTTATTCATTTTATTCTGCTGGGGTTGTGTATGTGGCTTATTCATTTCAGTATTGTGTATTTATGGCTTATTCATTTCAGTAAGTGAGCTGAAGTGGACGTTGTGGCAACTTATGAATGCCTTAAATGGCAACATGATGTTGCCCCCACTTCATTTTTTGGCTATGAAGTATTTTTTTAAGTAATATCTGAGCCTAAGTTTTGCATACCTTGTGGTCTGTTTAGCTTTCACTTCACTAAAGTGGATGTTGCCTGCATGCATTGTGTAGTGCCAGTAGTGGATGTTGTGGCAACTTGATGTTGCCCCCACTTCAATGGATGTTACCTGCATGTGGTGTGTGTGTGTGGCAGTATGGTGTGTGTGTCTCCTTTTAGTCTGAAATGAATAAGCCACATACACAACTCCAGTTTTTGGCTAAGCGAAGCGTGATTCACTGATTGTGTTGCAACTTATGAAGGCCTTAATGGCAACTTAACGTTGCCGCATCCATTTCAGTTTTCTGGCTATGATGATAAAAAAACTAATGTCTGAGCCGTAGTGGTATTGTAATGAAGTGATGTTGCAACTTATGAAGGCCTTAATGGCAACGTAACGTTGCATCCATTTCAATTTTCTGCTGTGATGATAAAAAGAACTAATATCTGAGCAGAATTCAGAACTATGTACATTTAGCACTAAAATGTACCTATATCTGAAAAAAATGTACTTAGTAATTGTTCTTAGTTTATTTCTGCTGATGTTACGAAGTGCTGTTGCAACTTATGAAGGCCTTAATGGCAACTTAATGTTGCATCCATTTCAATTTTCTGCAGTGATGATAAAAAAAACTAATATCTGAGCAGAGTTCAGAACTAAGTACATTCAGCACTAAAATGTACCTATATCGGAAAAACTTGTACTTAGTAATTGTTCTTAGTTCATTTCTGCTGATGTTTATGAAGTGCTGTTGCAACTTATGAAGGCCGTACAGGTAAATTTCAGTTCCAATATTTTGGTTACTCTAATTTCCATTGGTATTCAATCTTTCTTTTCTCTTATTGCTTCTCTTATTGATAGGGTATTTAGTGAGGAGGAGAGGTTCTTGTAGAAGATGGGAACCTAACGTTGCAGCATCCGTTTCAGTTTCCGGCTATGATGATAAAAAAACACTAATGTCTGAAGGTGGATTTTCTCACTTAGTTTTATATCCATGGCTTTATGTGTTAGTAGCTCGTATTTAGCTTGGTGGATACCTCTAACCTGGTTTTATGCCAAACCTGAGGTGTAACGAAGCCAGGCTAAATATTGAGTTTGTTTTTAGTTAGTATTGTTAATTTTTATTTGATTGCATTGTCTAGTTGAGGTGGTGGCATAACCCCTCACATGTTCTATTTGCTGAGTTGAGGTGGCGGTCTAGCCCCTCCAGTCTGTTAGTGTTGGTTTGTTATAATGTGTGCATTCTAAAGGTATCTTTTTATTGTGTTTTTCTGTAGTGCGTGTTTGATCATTGGGATATGTTTTACGCGACAAGAAATATGGGATAGAAGTTTAAACAATACACGATCATTTAAACAAACTTGAGTATACTAAGATAGGATTCTGAGTTTGCTTTTTCCATAACGTTTGATCATTCTCAAACCAAAATCCCCCTCGATTATACATTATAATTCAGAATAATCCTTCTCATGTACGAATTGAACGTACAATTTTTATATCGCCAAAAGTATGTGGGATAGAAGTTTTTAAGAACAAAAATACTGAAACTTGAAATTAATTTGTTGAAGTAATTGGCTGACTCAGGTTGATAGTAAACTAGTCATACTATAAGTAAATAAGTAATGCTTTTGCGACTTTACCTTAGCAGATATGGCGATATCAAATTTCTGAATGTGTAAGGTTTTTTCGGGAACTAATTTCTACATTTTGTCCAGTGGATCACGACTAGAAATTGGTGTGTTTACGGTTACTATTGCCAGGAACAACTAGGATGTGTGTTTGCTAGGCTTATTTTGGTGTAACAAAGAGAAACGGTTTACTTATGAGGGGTGGGATTGCAACTATGGGGACTAAGTTGTATTTGATTTTGTTGTTAGGGCGAGTGTTGACATATTAACGTGGTGGTAGTTATCTAGCTATTAGATTCTATTTCTTTCCCATGCCTGAAGTATCCAATTTTCTAGGAAAACAGATCCAGTCCTCGTGTTCGATAAAATGTTATTCTATTACTTAATTTATGGAGTATCTGATTGCTATTGTTTCATAAGTTCATATGTTAAAATATCATCCTACGTTGGCCCATCAAGAGGCTTATACGACGGGGCAGAAATTCTCATTGCTTTCTAGCAACGATTGAGCCTCGCATTGTTTCTTTCCCTTTTCCGCAGTGCGTGTTTGATCATTGGGATATGATGATGTCTGATCCTTTGGAATCTGGGTCACAGGCGGCCACCCTTGTGTCGGAGATTCACAAGAGGAAAGGGTTGAAGGAACAGATGACACCGTTGTCCGATTTCGAGGACAAACTGTAGGCAAGTTTGTCAGATTATTCAAATCAAGCTACAAGTTCAGCTTCTTAATGAGAGAGAATGTTTGATAAGAGTAATGCAGGACACTGTAATTTTGTTGGTTTTTGTTTTTGAAATTCTCATGCTTCAATTGTTTGTGAAGTACATTTGGTTCGTGGGAATTGATTCCCAAGGTCTTATGTTTGCGTCTATTACGTACAACTACTTATTTCCTGGAACTATTTGGATCAGTTATGTTTTCAGGATAATGATTTGGTGTTAAGACTCTTGTTGGTTGTGGTTTGAGCCTTTGAGGTGCATTTTTTCCCTGCCATTTTGAATGTAGTTATTTGTTGCAAATGAGCTCCATCTGGATTTTGATGATTATTTTGTTGTGATGAAAGGCTGTAGTCATTAGAAGTGTTTTACCAATTTGCTTTTAGATGTGATTTGTCATTCGCGGTGGAAGGTTACCTTGGGACAAGTCTAACAACCTCTCTTGTTAACAAATGACCCATATTTATTACCACCGCAATGCCATGTACCCTTCCCCCTCCCCTAGAAACACTTGGTCTTCAAGGTAAGGTTTGATGGAAGTTAAGTTGATTTCTGAACAGAATATCGGTGCACAAAATCACATCTGTTGACCAAATATTTAGAAATACAAAACAGGGGTCTTAGAGCCTTTATTAGAATTTCTTGACACCTGACCTATATTGTAACCCAGACATCTATCACCTTTATTTCTACTGGAATGTCAATATACTAAATCGTAGATCTTATCACAGAAGGAACCATTTCTTCACTGCTTGTATTTTCACATCAAGTATTCAAGTATCCTATTCTGCATTAAACGGGTAAACCTTTTGCTTTTTTCAAGGACATGATACATTTTCATGTTCATAAATTCATGACAGAGGTTTTTTGGGAAGTTAATTCATTGAAGAAATGAAGCAAGACAGGTGCAAAGGGGCATACCACAGAACAACAGAAAATGTACGACACACGATTACGGACCGACACGGCACGGCATGGCACAACACAACATGAACCGACAAAAAAACGCACGGCACGACCCGACAAAAAAAGGCACGGCACGGCACAGCACGGCCCGACAAAAAAAGGGGCATGGCACGACACGACCCGACAAAAAAGGCACGGCACGACACGACCCGACAAAAAAAGGCACGGCACGAAGCGGCACGATTAATTAATCGGGCACGGCACGACACGACACGGTTTTATAAAGGCACGGCCCGACAAAGCAAAATGGCCCACCACGGCCCGGCACGGGCACGGTACGGCACGACACGCCATGGCACGATGAAGTAAACGGGCACGGTACGGCACGACACGAAGCACGGTTGGCACGGAAGAAAATGGCACGGCACGGCACGACAGGCACGTTTGACACCCCTAGTTTCGGAAGTCAATGACGAAAAAGACAACGAGAACAGTCGCAGCAGCCATCTAATCGATCCAACTTCAAGATGCCTACTTCTTCGGGACCTAGGGGTGCCTTATCTAGACCTCCGATCATGTGCTACAAGTGTAATCAACCTGGGCACATCCGTACTCAGTGTCCTCAGCTTTCTAAAGCGTGTTTTAATTGTGGTAAGACAGACCATCTTGCTTGGAATTGCCCTCAAGGGGCGGGAGCGCGTAGTGAGTCGGGTTCGGTACAGCAATCAGGGGCAGGGCGTGGTGTTGGTCAGCAATCTTTCAGAGGTGCTCATAGGCAACAGCAATCTCATTTCCGTCAGACATCATCAGCTCAGAGTTCTGGGGTTGACCGGGAAGCGAGTTCATCCGCACCTTCTCAAGGTTCCGGTCAAGGAGGAGGTTTTGTGCAGGGTCAGGGTACTCAAGGGCGAGTTTTCAACATCAACACCAATGCTTCACCTTCTGTTTCTCAGGCTCCAGAGACATCTGTTGTAAGGGGTACTTTTCTTCTATTCAACTCTTTTGCTAGAGTACTCTTTGATTCTGGAGCATCGCATTCTTTCATTGCTGCTTCATTTGTGCGTGCATTGGAATTGGATACAGAGAATCTTGATTCGCCGTTGTTTGTTGAGACACCATCAGGGGGAAAGTCATCCCTAAGTCGTATCTGTAAGGGTTGCGAGCTTGTTATTTGTGACCATCGCTTCGTTTTTGACTTCATCGTGCTAGAAATGTCAGGGTTCGATCTCATTTTGGGAATGAATTGGTTGTCTACGTTCCATGCTACAATTGATTGTTTCAAGCGTCGTGTTCGCATATGTCCTCCTGAAGGTGTTTGTTTTGAATTCCATGGGGAGCGTCGAGAACCATTGGAACCGTATTTGTGTGGGTCTCGAGAAAGAGGGTCGATTTATGCTTTGTTGGCAAGGTTGACGTTAGATGAGGATATGTCTGTGCGTGGGGAGTTACCCTTGGTAGTTCGCGAGTTTCCCGATGTGTTTCCAGAAGAGTTACCCGGTTTGCCTCCTGAGAGAGAGATAGAGTTCACGATAGACTTGCTTCCAGGCACCGCTCCTATCTCGATTCCACCATATCGTTTTGCACCCGCCGAACTTAGAGAGTTGAAAGTTCAATTGCAAGAGTTAGAAAATTTGGGGTTTATACGTCCTAGTACATCACCGTGGGGAGCACCGGCTTTGTTTGCCCAGAAGAAGGATGGTTCACTTCGTTTGTGTATCGACTATCGTAAACTCAATCGTGTGACCGTTAAGAACAAGTATCCTATGCCAAGAATCGATGACTTATTTGATCAACTCCGAGGTGCCACTTGCTTTTCCAAAATCGATTTGAGATCCGGTTATCATCAATTAAGAGTTCGTAGAGAGGATATCCCTAAAACCGCCTTACGTACTCGCTATGGTCATTACGAATTTGTTGTGATGCCATTCGGTTTGACTAACGCTCCAGCTACTTTTATGGATCTCATGAACCGCATATTTCGTGCTTACCTCGATCACTTTGTGGTTGTATTCGTCGACGACATTCTTATCTATTCATCCACAGAGGAGGAACACCAAACTCATCTTGCCATCGTTCTTGAACTCTTGAGAGAACATCGTTTATACGCCAAGCTTAGTAAGTGCGAGTTTTGGTTACCCGAGGTTAAGTTTCTTGGTCATGTGGTTTCGAAAGGAGGAGTATCCGTCGATCCGGGAAAGATAGAATCCATCATGAATTGGCAGCGACCGAAGAACGTGTTTGAAATTCGAAGTTTTTTAGGGTTGGCCGGGTATTACCGTCGTTTTGTTCTTGACTTCTCTCGTCTAGCGGCACCGATGACTAGGCTAATGCGTAAAGGAACTCGTTTTGTTTGGAGTGACTCGTGTGAGACGGCTTTTGAAGAATTAAAGAAAAGGTTGACTACCGCACCAGTTTTGATCTTACCCAAACGTGGAGTTGGCTACTCCGTATATTGTGATGCGTCTAAGGAACGGTTGGGGTGTGTATTGATGCAAGCGGGGTGAGTGGTAGCGTATGGTTCGAGGCAATTGAAAACTCACGAGCGGAACTATCCTACTCATGACTTGGAACTTGCAGCCGTTGTTTTTGCTTTAAAGAGTTGGCGTCACTACCTCTATGGTGAGAAATTTGAAGTCTTTTCCGACCATAAGAGTTTAAAGTATCTCTTTTCTCAAAAGGAACTTACGTCAACGTCGTTGGATGGAACACTTAGAAGATTACGATTTTGAGTTGCATTACCACCCGGGAAAGGCGAACGTTGTGGCGGACGCATTGAGCAGAAAACCGATACATTTAGCAAGCTTAGCCATACGTGAGTGGAAGATGGTGAACGATTTAGGCCATTTTGCTTCGCACTTCGAGGAGGTTCAGGAAGGGGTCACGTTATGTAACTTAACCGTGCAATCGGCTTTATCGACTCGAGTAAATGAGGCTCAACAACACGATGAAGAAGCGGAGGAACTTCGTACCAATTTCCTTAACGGTAAAGCTCGGGATGGGTGGATGATTCGCGCCGATCAAAGTTTATGTTATCAAGGGAAGTTGTTCGTACCCGTTGCGTGTCGGGAAGAAATCCTACGAGAGTTTCATCATTCACCGTTAGCCGTTCATCCAGGAGGAACGAAGATGTATCACGATGTGCGTAGGCAATTTTGGTGGCCGGGAATGAAGAGGGACGTTGTGATCTTTGTGTCTAAATGCCTCACATGTCAGCAAGTGAAAGCCGAACATCAACGACCTACGGGAGAACTACAACCGTTACCTGTGGCCGAGTGGAAATGGGATAATGTGACGATGGATTTTGTTACAGCTTTGCCGAAGTCGCCGAGGGGGCATGATGCTATTTGGGTTATTGTGGACCGTTTTACCAAAACCGCCCACTTTCTACCTATCCATGTTACCGATTCTGTGGAAACGCTTAGCCGTTTGTATATTCGGGAGATCATCCGACTTCACGGAATTCCTGTATCTATTGTGTCCGATCGAGATCCAAGATTCACCGCACATTTTTGGCAAAGTTTGCCGGCTGCTTTGGGCACGAACCTTTTGTTTAGCACCGCTTATCACCCACAAACCGATGGTCAATCCGAGCGGACAATTCAAATTTTAGAAGATATGCTTCGGGCTTGTGTTATGGATTTCTGGGGTAATTGGGAAGACCACCTACCGTTAGTTGAATTCGCGTACAACAATAGTTATCAATCGAGTATCGAGATGGCACTGTATGAAGCCCTGTATGGGAGACCGTGTCGATCACCTGTGTGTTGGACTGAATTGGGAGAGGCTACGTTGGTGGGGCCGGACATGATCAAAGAGACTACCGAGAGTATGAGAACGATTCGCCAAAGACTTTTAGAGGCTCAAGAAAGGACAACCGAACAAGTCAAGGTGATTCGCCAAAGGTTGATAATTGCTCAAAGCCGACAAAGGAGTTATGCTGATCGTCGTCGTCGTCCATTATCATTCGATGTGGGAGATCATGTGTTTTTCAAGGTATCGCCACGTCAAGGCTTGTCACATTTTGGGAAAAAGGGAAAGCTTTCACCGCGTTATATCGGTCCATTTGACATTATCGAGAAAATTGGGGAGGTTGCGTACCGTTTAGCTTTGCCACCGAGATTATCGAATGTGCACGATGTGTTTCACGTATCAATGTTGAGGAAGTACGAACCGGATCCGTCACATGTGTTGGAATGGTCCGAACTCGAATTGGAAGCCGACGCATCCTATGGGGAAGAACCGATACGTATCTTGGATACGCGTGACCAAGTGTTGAGGGGTAAGACGATACCACAAGTGCGAGTGTTATGGAAGGGTCAAGGTGGTGAGGAGTCAACGTGGGAACGAGAAGACGAGATTAGGGAGAAATATCTGCACCTATTTTCGGAATGAATTGATGTGAGTGTTTAATATCGAAGTTTTATGCTATTTGACTTGCTGCATAATGTTGAGATTCATGATATTTACATGCATTCATGATGCACGTGTTAGTTAGCATGACATGGTTATTTAAATTTCAAGGGCGAGATTTCTTTAAGGACGGTAGGGTGTAGAGACCCGTAAATTCATATAAATGATTTAAATGTTTTACGAGA
>BPLS01013287.1:0-14159 GCA_019656275.1 Rhododendron kiyosumense | reverse complement strand
TTGTTGAATTCCTACTTGATCTTGGGATACCCAAATCCGATATCCCCGCCATTCTCAGCAAAAGGCCCCATCTATGTGGAGTCCGTCGGATGGAAAAATTATTAATACCCACTATTACGTATTTGAAGAACTTGGGCATGGACAAGAAACAGTTGACAAAGGCAATTTGTCGATTCCCTGCGCTTCTCACTTGTAGCAGGCAGAAGTTGGAATCAACTATTGATCTGTTTTATGAACTGGGGCTTCCAGCCGAAAACCTGTGTAAGGTTCTAACACGTGGTCCGCAGATCTTAGGTTTGAGTGTGGAGACTCTAAAGGCTAGAGCAAAGTATTTCCATTCTATTGGGGTTGATGTTGGCAGTCTTCTCTACAGATGTCCGCAAATTTTTTGTCTAAACATTGAGACCAATTTGAAACCTGTGACGGAGTTTTTCTTGGAGAGGGGATTCACTACTGCAGATATTGCATCAATGATTTCCAAGTATGGAACTCTGTATAATTTGAGCTTGTCAAACAACATTATGCCCAAGTGGGAGTTTTTTTTGACAATGTGCTATTCCAAATCTGAGCTGGTTAAATATCCTCAGTATTTTGGGTACAGTTTGGAGTTGAGGATTAAACCTAGGTATGCAATAGTGAGGGAAATTGGAGTGACGTTTTCTCTGGGTTGGTTACTCGCTCTTTCAGATGGGGACTTGGATGAAGCTTTGAAACGAAAAATGGAGAAACATGTTGGATGAAATGGATTACTACAAGATTGCAAGATTTTTCTGTTCATCACGGGTGGTTCAACTAGAGGTTTATGAGGGAAAGCGGTGTAACGTTGACTCTGAAACGGTTTCTCCATCTTTCAAATGGTGAGTTGGATAAGGTTTGCAGATCAAAAACAAAACAAAAGAAGAAGAAGTGTGAAATGGTTTCGAAACGAAAAATCAAGGAAAATGTCGATGAATCTGTTTCGATTCCAAGCTTTGTCTGTTCATCATAGGTGATTCAATCCCAGTTTTGTTATAGCCTTGTGTTTAGAATCCCAGTAGGGTTAAGGGTTAGGCTTTATCACTGTTGAATCATAGAATCACAAAATATCAGGCGCGGGCCATATCGTACGTTGTTGTTTTATTATTATTTCAAGGACCAGAGTGGTTTTAATGTCTCTTGTATACATAAATTTTTGGGAAAATGGTGGCCAATGACGTGTTTTGATAATTAATACTCCATTTTCAGCATTAACAAATGTTTTCAGCATATTCTTGGCGGGTATTAATTATCAAAATACGTCATGGGCCTTTATTTTCCCAAAATTTTTGTTTGTGCGATCTCTGTGTTGATAATGTGAGAAAACTAATGAAACAAACCAAACCGATTGAGTACAGAGAGAATAACCCTATGGTATTACCATCAATGTTTGTTTTATTATTTCATATTTTTCGTTTTTTTTGAGATTCTGCCTCGGTTAAAATCAAATATGATAAAACTCTTGATATTCTTCATTTATCTAAATAATGAGAAATGCTACAACCGTACACCTTTGCACACAAATGCTATTTGTGAGTGGAAAGTATGTGTGGTTGTAGCATTTGCTTATTGATTTGGTAAAATGGGTTTCGTGACTTAGGACAAATTATTTAGGGTATGTTTGGAGGAAATAAATGGAAAAATAAGGGGAAATAATTATGAAGAAAATGTGGAGAAAAGTTAAAACAGAAATTAGAGGGAAAGTTGAATTTTATTTTTTTTAAAATTTGCCCTAATCTTTCTTTGAGAACCAAACAAACGGAATGAAATCCTTGTCGCTTCTTTCCAAACAATTGTTTATTCGGTTGGTGGGTGGGTTTACTCTCTGTCTAATTGATCAGGCTTGATTCTCGAGGTCAGATCACACGTAAGTGTTCCCTCATAATGTTTGGCACTTTCACTATTCCAGCCCTATGAAAAAATTAGCTATATCTTGTAATCCGTAATGTTTTTTTATAAGTAATATGGATATTGTTTTATAGATAATAATTTATTTTATTAAAAAAAATTCAAAAAATCGCATAAAATATTATAAATTGAAAGACATATGCAATTTAAAAATGACACGCATTCTTGAAAATGACAAACATTATGGGATGGAGATAATAATTTTTTTGTGAATTACCTATTCACATGGATTGTATTGGAGATACGCATAAACTAAGGCTCCGTTCCAGATCATCTTCTTAAAAAATAAGTACTTATTTCACATTTTTAAACTTAAAAATAATGTAAATGAAAAATAATTTTTCAATTTTTTGTGCACCGTATTAAAAATCTCAATGAGATCTATCAAATAAGATCCATATTGATAGAAAAATTATTTGCATAAGTATATAATTTTTAAACTTAAAATTATCTTATTAAAAAATGAGTATTTATTGCCCTTTCGGGAACGGGGCCTAAATCTAACAGCTAACCGTCGAACCATAAGAGCAAAACCTTTCTTTTTCGGCTTATTGGCATTTTTGGTCCCCAAAGTATTCAATCTGTTCCATTTTGGTCCCCAACGTATCAATTGCACAGATTTAGTCCACAACGTTTTCAATTGGACTTTAAAGGGTCCTTGAGGCTAACGTTGTTTCAATTCCCCCTCAAACTGAGGGGAAAGATTTAAAAAAAAATTAAGTGTTCCAAATTTCAATCCGTTTGAACCGATGAAAAGATTTTAGTTTTCTGATCATTTATCCTAAATGGTCATAATTAAATTTTGATTTTAGAGCTCTCATTGATTAGTTCTAAGGAAGTCGTAGAATCAAATACTCCCTCCGTCCCGATTTGTTTGTCCCTTTTCACTATTTGGGACCTCTTACAAAATTGTCTATATGTTTCAATTTATTATGTTTTTTATATGCAATATGGATCTTATTTGATAGATCTCAATTAGTTCTAAAATATGATGCTTTCGAAATTATGTAAAACATTATAGATTGTGAGATATAGACAATTTTTTAAAAGGCACGTATGTCGAAATTGGACAAACAAACTGAGACGGAGGGAGTATCTCTTAGGACTAATCAATAAGAGCCATAAAGTCAAAATTTAATTATGACCATTTAAGATAAAATGATCAGAAAACTACTCCCTCCGTCCTATTTTCATTGTCTTTTTTTGATGTTCGTGCAGTTTTCAATCGCTTATATCTTTCAATGTGAATCTCCAAAAATATGCAATATGGATCTTATTTGATAGATTTCAATTTGTTCTATAATACAAAGATGTCAAAATCATGAAAAATATTATAAATTGAAAGATATACGCAAGAGACAAAAAAGTGAAAAAGGAATAATGGACAATGAAAATGGCACGAAGGGAGTAAAATCTTTCCACCCGTTCAAACGGATTGAAATTTGGAACACTTAATTTTATTTTTTTTAAATATTTCCCAAGTGAAACGGCGTTTGCCTCGGGACCCTTTAAAGTCAAATTGAAAACATTGGGGACTAAATCTGTGCAATTGATACGTTAGGGACCAAAACGGAATAGATTGAATACTTTGGGGACCAAAAATGTTAATAAGCCCTTTCTTCAACTTGCTTCACTACGGCCCACGATTCTCACTCAGTGGCTGACATCTGAGCGCGACATACCCAATCTCCAAATCAACTCCAACCCCTCAGAAATCCCTCTTCACTTTCCCCTCTTTTTCCCTCCAAAAAAAGCAAACAAAATTCAACCCTAGACGCAGATTCACGCACGCACATTGTACTGCTTCTCAAACAAAGATTAGCGAAAAACATGGGTCATGTATCTACTGGAAAAATGCAAGCTTTCCCTGCCATAAGGTCCTCCGAGCTTTCCTCTCTACCAGGAGCAGCCTTTTTCAGACCCAGGTCTCGATTTCTTGCGATAATCATACTTGGGTCATGTATCTATTGTTGTAGGAGTATTAGTATATAGGTTCATAGTACCTATCATGCTTCGTGAAACACGAGTTTTTTTTTTTGTATATATATGCTAGATGATTATTTAGTCCAAGGGAACTAGAGTATCGAATTGGGTGTGAAATAAAAAGTAGAAATTGTTTTTTTAGTGATATTAATAGGGAAGTTTTCATGTTTATTGTTTAGTTTCGTCGTAGCCAGCCTTTACTTAACTTGGCCCAAGCAGTGCCCCAAGACTCCCATGCCTTTCTTGGTCGTACCAACCGGCGATTCCTGTCAAGTCTTTCTTCATTTTAGAGCAAGAAGCAGAACTTCGGGTATGAAAAACACACAAGAGCCCACTTGAGCAATTTACCATTTTCTCGTTGATTGGCATGGTAATGAAAGCCTTGGACTTGGGGTTTCCCCACTCATAAGGTTCAATTGCCCTTGCTACTAGGAAATCTTAGGTCCCCTCACCTCATATATAAGACTATAAGAGTGTGAAATGACCGCGGAAGGGACCAGAGGATTTGTCTAATGTGTCCTCATGCGTAAGCGTGGGAAACAACAATGTCAAGTGCTGTAGGGATTAGTCTGAGGTGTGTGCAAGATGCTCGGGAAACCGTGCACTTCCGGAAAAAAAGGGTGAGAGAGAGAGAGATGATTATCCGTTGCTATGCCAAAAGAATCATAGATCTTCTGAGTATTCTGATGATAATGTTTAGGGTCTGTAAATGCTTTCCTATCTGATTGTCATGATGCAATGGCAAATTTGCTAGAGGAGGTCACATGAATGTCTACAGTATTATGGTTGATGATTATCACAAACTGTGAAACATAATAAGGCCTTGAAACCATATTGTGTGAATTTGGTTGGTGCTCGACTGGCCAAATTCACGCACCTAGGGTAAATCTAGTGTTTGTATTTTAATATGATAGTGGGCATGTGTAGCATTCTGTGTGAACAAAAGGACTGAACAAGTGAAAGGAAAGCAGAGCAATCTACCATTGATGAAGTCGCCCAAGAAAATTGTTATACATTTTGTGATTACAGCACTTATTCTGGCATTTGGAGCAAGCAGGGTAGCTGTGCTCCAGGCATGTTTCTCATAGAGTATGTCCAGCCATTTTGATGGCTTAAAAACAAATGCAGTGAGTGACCCCTGGGGTTAGCCTAGTAGTAGGTTGAGCCATAGATCACAAAGTTCAATCCACATATGTTTTGTATGTTTGAGCGAAAAGATAGGCAAGTAAACTCAAGGGGTTGGCCAGCTGGTAAATTGTGCAATGGGTTTGGATCCATGAAGCCCTTGGTCCCCTTAGGGCCGCACAGCTCTATGTCTAATAATTATTCGGTACGCACGGGCCCTGGGTTTGGGGGGCATTGGATGTTCCCAAGGAACCAGTTGAGGTGGATGTTTTTGAAATACAAGATAACAAGGGATTCAGAAAAAGTACTGCAATCAGTGGGACTATGAGCAATTGTTTTTGGAGTATCTAAAGGTAGCTTCTTAAACTCGATTTCGTACGGTAATCCAGTCCTTGTGAGGTATGCAGTTTTATTTTCCTAGCAATCAATTCTTTGTTCAATTACGTACAGCTGTTTCAGTTGTTTGCCACTACACTTGTAAATAAGCACACTTTGTTGTTATATGGCCTCAGGCTTGTATAAGATTGGCTACTATTAAAGCATCCATGATACATTATTAACATCACCTGTTTGATACTCCGTGTGACAGAACGAGGAAGCATGCCACATTCGCTTGTCAAAACAAAAAGAGGAAGAAATATTGTTCTTGCGAGATCCCAATACAACAGTAGCAGCAAAAATAGTGGCTTGGAGTTCTTTCTGTGCTTCAATGTTTCTATTTCCAAGTTGAAAATACTAAATTTTTGTTTTGATATCGTATCAGGACTCAATTCACTTTTCCCAATAAATTGTTCTTCTGCCGTGCAAAATATGGTGAGCGATTCTTCCATTTTAATTCTTCTCCTTGTTGCATGTACAATTACCTACTTCTGTACCTCCAATAAGAAGCTCACCATTGTTTTTCTTTTAGTTAATATCTTGTCCAACAATTTTGCAAAATTTGTTCTGCTAAATGACAGCTGAATCGGGTATCGCAGCGTCGCACAACTTAATATTTGCGCCTGCAAAATCCATTAGTTACGGAGAAGGAAGAAGCCAAGGCTGTATTGACCTTGTTTTTGAAGAAACGTGGTTTGAGCAATGCGGTTGCAGCAAGAACTGTCGACAAATCAGCACTTTTTATCGATCACCTTGTTTCAAGGATTCATTCTGTTCATAAAAATCAGTATCTGTGAGGTTCAAGTACAATGGATCATTGCTTTCCTTAAGCACGCCTTTTTTATGTTCCTATTTTTTTTTATCTTTATTAGCGTTGCAGTCCCCGAGATTAAGGGGCCCTATCCCAAGTTTGTAGATGGGCCCTCCTTACATGAACGGATTTCAATATCCTTACCTGCTTAAATGACAATCTAGAGTAAATTGCTACCGTTGAATCAGATTTGGGCCCTTGGGCTACAATCTATATCATTTATCGAACAAGAAATATTTTTAATTTCAACTTTCATTCAGGGTTCTAAATAATTTTGGGCCGTATTTTTTAGACCACAGTTGGGGCCTTAAGCAATGGCTTCTTTGGCATTACTCGCAGTAGCCCTGGGACGACCCTTTTTATTGCCTAGCTTATCTTATTTCTTTTGACCTTTCAGGGCAAGAGCTTACAACTCTTGAGATCAGGGATGCTTTAAATCCATACCTTGAAACCCTTTACGAGGAGTTTGGAGACATTCTGGTAGATGTAATTGAAAACTTTCCAAATCCAGCCACTGAAGAAAGATCGACAGAAAATTTATCAATCCCGTCTTTGGAAGAAGAACCGGTTTCAGCCCCTATTACCACCCTCAACTCCAAGAAGTTAAAAGCCTTGGCGAGACTGACTGACGACTGTCTCACTGGGAAGCCGCCTTCACATATTATCTACTTGACAGCACTTGGCATGGAAATGGAGGTGATCAAAGAAGTGACAAGCAAGTTTCCTTCCTTTGCCTACTACAGCTTGGATAGGAAAATTAAACCTGTGGTTGAAGTCCTACTTGATCTTGGGATACCTAAATCTGATATCCCCACCATTCTCAGCAAAAGGCCCCATCTATGTGGAATCCGTCGGATGGAAAAATTATTAATACCCACTATTACGTATTTAAAGAACTTGGGCATGGACAAGAAACAGTTGACAAAGGCAATTTGTCGATTCCCTGCGCTTCTCACTTGTAGCAGGCAGAAGTTGGAATCAACTATTGATCTGCTTTATGAATTGGGGCTTCCAGCTGAAAAACTGGGTAAGGTTCTAACGCGTGGTCCACAGATCTTAGGTTATAGTGTGGAGACTCTAAAGGCTAGAGCAAAGTATTTCCATTCTATTGGGGTTGATGTTGGCAGTCTTCTCTACAGATATCCGACAATTTTTGGTCTAAACATTGAGACCCATTTGAAACCTTTGACGGAGTTTTTCTTGGAGAGAGGATTCAGTACTGCGGATATAGCATCAATGATTTCCAGTTTTGGAAGTCTGTATACTTTTAGCTTGTCAAACAACATTATGCCCAAGTGGGAGTTTTTTTTGACCATGTGCTACCCGAAATCTGATCTGGTTAAAGTCCCTCGGTATTTTGGGTACAGTTTGGAGCTGAGGATTAAACCCAGGTATGCAACAATGAGGTAAAGTGAAGTAACGTTGTCTCTGGGTCGGTTACTCTATCTTTCAGATGACGACTTGGACAAGGTTTTGAAAAAAAAAATGGAGAGACATGCTGGATGAAATGGATAACAAGATTGGAAGATTTTTCTGTTCATCGCAGGTGGTTCAACTAGAGGTTTATGAGGGAAAGCGGAGTAACGTTGACTCTGAAACGGTTTCTCTATCTTTCAAATGTTGAGTTGGATAAGGTTTGCAGACAAGACAAAAGAAGAAGGGTGATATGGTTTTGAAACGAAAAATGATGGAAAATGTCGGATGAATCTGTTTCGATTCCAAGCTTTGTCTGTTCATCACAGGTGATTCAATCCCAGTTTTGTTGAAGCCTGTGGTCTAAAACCCCGGTAAAGTTAATGGTTAGGCTTTATCACTGATAGAAGCAGAAATTATCAGGCTCGGGATATGAGGGATGTTGCCAATATGGGTGGGGGTCACCTTTGTATTGTTTTTTTAGACGGTAAAATTCATCCCAATTATATTGAAACAATTGTAACAAATTACAACTACTACAACAAAAACGAAATAGGAGTAAAACAAAAGGGTAAATTTCACTGACCTTCCCTGAGGTTTCTCTCTTACAACAAAGAATATACTTGTACACAGTTAGCTTCTGGTAAGGGATTTTTTACTTAGTTCAAGTGCGGACCTTATAGATTCCGATCTAATTTTGATAATCCGAACTGTTCAATGTGATCAAAATGTGATTTTAAGGATCCTTGCAAAAAATAAACAAAAAATATAACCGGGAAAAGGTTCATTCGAGTAGTTTTTATTGAACGGTTTTAATAAAAAATTGCTTAAATCAAGCACTTTTTGTCATATGTTTTTGCTGATTTCTTGCGGGGACACTTAAAATCATGTTCTGAACATATTGAATGACTTGAATTATCGAAATTTGATCGAAAAATAGAGATCCGCACTTAAGGACCTCACTTAAGATCCTTACAAGAATTTCTGTAGTTGCACTTATGTGGGATGCTTAGGACACTCTACTTAGCAACTTTTTGTGGATATTGTGGTAGGGAAGGTTTATGATTATATGACGTGGTGCATAGAAGAGAATATAGCATGGTGCTATACAACCCCTATGACTCACATTGGTGGTCTGAATTAATCACAATATTCAAATTTCTAATTGGTTTGAACTTATTTGCTGTTTTAAATCCGTAATCACTTGTTAAAGTTTTTAGTGTGAAGTCCACTTGAATCATTTTTAACAAAATGCATATTTTGAATAAATACACTTTACATCACAATTGGCTTGATGGGATGAGTGGGAGAATGTTAGTTTTTTTCTAATTAATGTGGTTCACTAGCCTCCACGCTTGTGCATGTGGGACTCCACTATCAGATAAACTAATGAAATGATATGGTTTATTACGATAACTAATTAGAATTATAGATGAAGAAAAACTCAAGAGACCTTAATGGACTATGTGTTTTTTAATAATTATCTCTAATGCTCTTTTCTCTCCTCTATAAAAGGTAGAATACTCACATCTTATTCGTACAGTTTTTCCATCAATTAAAGTTACCGGGGTATTCTAGAAACGTAGAGAGCTAAGAATTATAGTTCCATCAATTAAAGTTACTGGGGTTATTTATTGTTCTTAGGATGTGTTGAATTCAAAATCCTTGTTATATTAAATACAGATATAAATGTCTTTTACATTCCATGGCTGCACTTTCATTCAAATCGAAATAGACACGAAATGAGTACAAACACAAAGTAAATTAGGATCAAGAGAGAGAACACAACAAGAAGATGTATTATTAAGAACACACTGACTTACATTGGGGAGGAGCCCTCATTTTTTATAGGCAGAGAAGGGAAATTCTGACAAGAATATATATTGCTTATATCACACCTAACTTTACATCAATAATACTACATACTACACACTTACAATAACATACCTTTGTTACCACTTAGGAAGGTTCCGAGGAGTTGGTACACATAATGGACTTACTATTCATGGTGTGCATCTTTTTCAGATAAAAAATTAGTGTGTTTCGATTGCTTCTTCTCCAGATTAAAAAAGAAGAAGTTAGTGTGCATCTTTTTCAGATAAAAAAAAAAATGCATCGTCTAAATTTCATTAGAAATAGAGTTTAGATTACCTTCAAAGTCATTTCAAAAAAACAAAAAATTACCTTCGAAATGTTCGAGAGACGCTGGACCAAATCTGGTCCTTTTTGGTGGGTTTGTAGTTGGAAGAGTGAGAGTGAGCTCGGTGAAGGTGATATGGAACTTAACAACTGCAAGTATGGTGACATCACCATTTTCCGTGAGTTAAAGTGACAAAAGTAAGGGGAGGGGGAATCTAGGAAATAGTTTAAAAAGCAAGGGAGAGAAGTGCATTTTCAGAAACCTGAGGGGAGGTCTCTGTATTTGTTAGAAACCACAGGGAGGTCAGTGAAATTTAACCAAAACAAAATCAAACCCAACAAAAAAAATAATAGGGGGCAGCTATTCGCAACCTCGTATTTTCTCCCTTAGCCTGTTAAAAAATTTCAATTATACTCGATAGTTAATTATTGAAATTGAGATATATTTTCAGTATATAATTATTGAAATATAATATTTTTTTCAACAACTATTTATTGAAAATATATGTTCGATAGTTGTTTACCGAAGGTTGAACATATTTTCGATATGTAGTTACGGAAATATAATCTTGTTTTCAACAGCTATTTACTGAAATGTTATGTATCATTTTCAATAATTATTTCCCGAAATGTAGTAGGCTAAGGAAAAAAATACGAAATTGTGAATAGCCACCCTCAAATAATAATAATAAAAAACAGCTGGTGTCTGTAAAAAGAGACCCACCATAACCAAACTGCAAATCAACCCTCAAACCCCTATTATCAAAAAAAAAAAAAAACTCAAACCCCTCAGAATTTCCTCTTCCCTTTCTTACCCAGTTCCCTCCATAACCACACCAAATTAAACCCTATCCGCACTCATTATATTGCTTCGTAAAACAATGATTCGCGCAAAGCACTAATCAACTGGAAAAAAGATGCAAACTTTCCCTGCCATAAGGTCCTCCGACCTTTCATCTCTACCAGGAGTACGAGCAGCTTTTTTCATACCCAGGTCTCAATTTCTTGTCATTCTCGTACATGGGTCCTGTATCTACTGTTGTATAGCTGTATAGATTCACAGTAGTTGAACATGAGTTTTGTGTATATACATTCAGTATGTTAATGGAATATATTGTGATGATTAATCCTTGCTATTACCAAAAAGAATCATACTTCTTGGACTTGTGAGCATTCTGATGATTAACGTTTGGGATTTGTAAATGCTTTCCTGTCTGATTGTGCTGGTGCAATGATAAACTCGGTAGAAGAATCAACAAGGAGTTGGCCGGTGGTGAAGGTTAGGAGTTGGCTGGCTTTTGCATTACCAGGAAATAAAATTCTGGACGAGCATGTGAATGTGTACAGTACTATTGTTGTTGATCGTCATAAATTGCAAAAAAATATTGAGTCCTTGAAAGCATATTTGTCTAAATTTTGACCAAATTCACGCACCCAGGATAAATCTAGTATTTGGATTTCAATACGGTTGAGCAGAAAAACGAAGGCAATGAGTGTCGGAAGGGGTTAGCCAAATGGTAAGTTGAGCCATGGGTTCAGATATGTGAAGCACTTGATTCCCTTAGGCCCTCACTGCCACACAGGGCTCTCTCCAGTAATTATTATTTAGCCCAAGGGAACTAGAGTATCGAATCGGGTGTGACATAAAAAGTAGAAATTGTTTTTTAGTGATATTAGTAGGGAAGTTTTCATGTTTATTGTTTAGTTTCATCGTAGCCAGTTTTTACTTAACTTGGCCCAAGCAATGCCCCAAGACTCCTGTGTCTTTCTTGATCGTACCAACCGGCGATTCCTGTTAAGTCTTTCTTCATTTTTAGAGCAAGAAGCAAAACTACGGGTATGAAAATGCCCAAGAGCCCACTTGAGCAATTTACCATTCTCCCATTGATTGGCATGGTAATGAAAGCCTTGGACTTGGGGTTTCCCCACTCATAAGGTTCAATTGCGGTTGCTAGGAACTCTTAGGTCACCTCAACTCATATATGAGAGTGTGAAATAACTGCGGAAGGGACCGGAGGATTTGTCCAAGTCCTCATGCATAAGCGTGGGAAACAACAATGTGAAGGGCTGTAGGGATTAGTCTAAGATGTGCACAAGATGTCCAGGAAACCGTGCACTTCCAAGAAAAGGGTGAGAGATGATTATCCATTGGTATGCCAAAAGAATCATAGTTCTTGCACTTCTGAGTATTCTGATGATAATGTTTAGAGTCTGTAAATGCTTTCCTATGATCCTATCTGATTGTCATGACTCATGATGCAATGGCAAATTCGCTGGAGGAGGTCACATGAATGTCTAAAACATTATGGTTGCTGATTATCATAAACTATTAAACACAATGAGGCCTTGAAACCATATTGTGTGAATTTGGTTGGTGCTCGACTGGCCAAATTCACGCACCGAGGGTAAATCTAGTGTTTGGATTTTTATATGATTGGGCTCAAAAACAAATGCAGTGAGTGACCCATAGGGTTGGCCTAGTGGTAGGTTGAGCCATAGATCACAAAGTCGAATCCACATGCGTTTCGTATGTTTGAGCCAAAAGATAAAGTAAACTCAAGGGGTTGGCCAAATGTAAATTGTGCCATGGGTTCGGATCCATGAAGCACTTGGTCCCCTTAGGGCCGCACTGCTCTATCTCCAGTAATTATTTGGTTTGCATGGGCCCTGGGTGTGTGGGGGATTGGATGTTACCGAGGATCTAGTTGAGGTGGATTTTTTTGAAATATAAGGTAACAAGGATTGAGAAAAATAAATGCAATCAGTGGGACTATGAGCAAGTGTTTTTGGAATAGCTAAAGGTAGCTTCTTAAACTTGAATTCCTTGTGCGGTTTGCGGTTTTATTTTCCAAGCAATCAATTCTTTTTTCAATTATTTAGCTAGCACTCAATTGTTTGCCACTACACGTGTGAATAAGCACATTTTGTTGTTATATGGCCTCAGGCTTGTATAATATTGGCTACTATTTAAGCATACATGATACATTATTAGCATTACCTATTTGATTTGATGGAAAGAGGAAGCATGCCACATTTGCTTGTAAAAAAAGAAAAGAAATATTGTTCTTGCGAGATCCCACTACAACAGTAGCAGCAAAAATAGTGGCTGGGAGTTCTTTCTGTGCTTCACTGTTTCTATTTCCAAGTTGAAAGTACTAATTTTGTGTTTGGTATCGTATCAGGACTCAACTCACTTTTCCCAGTAAATTGTTCTTCTGCCGCGCTAAATATGGTAAGCGATGCTTCCTTTTTAATTCTTCTCCTTGTTGCATGTACAACTACCTACTTCCTTACCTCCAATAAGAAGCTCACAATTGTTTTTCCGTTAGTTAATTTCTTGTCTGACAATTTTGCAAAATTTGTTTTGCTAAACGGCAGCTGAATTGGGTAACGCAGGGTCGCACAATTATCTATTAGTTGCAGAAAAGGAAGAAGCCAAGGCTGTATTGACCTTGTTTTTGAAGAAACGTTGTTTGAGCAAGGTGGTTGCAGCAAGAACTGTTGACAAATCAGCACTTTTTATCGATCACCTTGTTTCAAGGCTTCATTCTGTTCATAAAAATCGGTATCTGGGAGGTTCACGTACTTTCCTTAAGCACGCCTTTTTTTTTTTGTTCCTATTTTTTGATATTTATTACCATTGCAGTCCCTGAGATTAAGGGGCCCTGTCCCAAGTTCGTAGATGGGCCCTCCTTACATGAACGGATTTCAATGCCGTTACCCGCTTAAATGACAATCTAGAGTAAATTGAAACCGTTGAATCAGATTTGGGCCCTTGGGCTATAGTCTACATCATTTATCATACTATAAATATTATTTACAACTTTCATTCAGGGTTCTAAATGTTTTCGGGCCGTATTTTTTAGACCACAGTTGGGGCCTTAAGGCAATGGCTTCTTTGGCATTAGCCCAGGGACGACCCTTTTATTGCCTAGCTTATCTTATTTCTTTTGACCTTTCAGGGCAAGAGCTTACAACTCTTGAGATCAGGGATGCTTTAAATCCATACCTTGAAACCCTCTATGAGGAGTTTGGAGACAGTCTGGTAGATGTAGTTGAAAATTTTCCAAATCCAGTCACTGAAGTAAGATCAACAGAAAATTTATCAATCCCGTCCTTGGAAGAAGAACCAGTTGTGCCAGTTTCAGCCCCTATTACCACCCTCAACTCCAAGAAATTAAAAGCCTTGGCTAGATTGACTGACGACGGTCTCACTGGGAAGCCGCCTCCATATATTGTCTACCTCACAGAACTTGGCATGGATGTGGAGGTGATCAAAGAAGTGACACAGAAGTTTCCTAAATTTGCTTACTACAGTTTGGATAGGAATATTAAACCTTTTGTTGAATTCCTACTTGATCTTGGGATACCCAAATCCGATATCCCC
>BPLS01013283.1:0-14949 GCA_019656275.1 Rhododendron kiyosumense | reverse complement strand
ATATATATATATATATATATATATTGAAGCAGAAGAAGGCTCTAATGTCATCCTCTCTCTTGGGTCTGCATAAACAGAATTTTCAACAAGAACGACAAGGGAAAACAAAATTGCGATCAATGTCTGTGCTTGATTATGGATTCTTTGAAAGATTCAAGAAAGGAACGGGAAATGGGTAGGAAAACCTGGGTTCTATTACTTCATTGTCAATTATCTTTCTCCTTCCATAAACCCTTCAATAAATCTGTGATCCAAATACAGCCAAAGGCTACATACAGACCTTTGATTTGGGGAGAGAAAAGAGGGGCAACAGAAGGTTAGGGATTCTACTTCATTACGCGGAACAAAAAAAAAAAAGAAGAAAAAAAAGAGACAAAGAAGTAGAACCCATATCTTTTATTTCCCTTCACAAGTCCAATATCCACGCACAGCCTAAAAAGAAAATGGAAATATAGGCAGAGGAAGTAAAGATCCAACACGACCAGCTGGAATGGGAAAAACTGACCTTTGCAGAGTATTCCCTCTATTAAGTTCTTCAGCATGGGGTTCATTTGATCACGAAGATCTAAAGGGTTATTAACAATCTGTGAGTTACAGGGAAAGCAGAAGAAAGGGTATACATACATATACATATATTGATAGGTAAAAGACATAAATAGCCTTCAATGATACTAGTTAGGGTTAGGTGTTGAGTTTTCCGGGGGGAAGTAACTTCAATTGGTAGTTGAAGGGGGAAGTAACTAAAATCGGAATAGTTTGAGGGGGAAGTAGATATTTAACCCTATTAATTTCGACTTAATTTTTGTCATCTCTTTTTTCATGTACAAATCTGTTTCATCCATGTACCTATCGATATTTGATCAAGCTAATTTTTGGCATAGATGACATATTCGACGAGCTCCACAAAATGAACGATTCCGATCATTGTTGTGGGCCTGGAATGGGCCCACAACGGCCCAAAACTGGACCGGACTGGACGGTAAAAAAACTGGACTGGAGATGAACCCAAATGATAAGCAGTTATCTCTAGGACCACGTGTGGGCCCCGTTTTCGGGTCCCATAAAGGATCCAAACCGTTCATTATTTTCTAAATCATTCTTGTGGGTTCAATTGTAAAATTTCAGTTTGATTCAATAATTGTAAGTACTTGATCTAATTGTCCAATATCTCTTTTAGAATTTAGGATCCAAAAGAAAAGTGGAATTCTGAAAGAGATATTGGACAATTAGATCAAGTACTTATATTTATCAGATGGATCTTAAATTTTCTAGATGAACTCGAAAAATTGTTCAAAATAAAATGAATAGTTTGAATCATTTGTGTAGGATCCGATCCATACATGGTCTACACCCCATTTGTACCGTTATAGACAGCCTCAAATAGTAACTCTTAAGGCTCTATTCTTTTGCACTTAACTTAAATTTGAAAATTTTGTCTTTATTTGAATTTTTTTCTCATTTGTTAGTTTTGCGCCAAACTTTTTTGGGTTATTGATTCGTCTCGACGAGAGGAATCGGGAAAAAAAAATTAACGTAAAAATGTCATTGACATTAGTTACAACCATGAGAACATTATGGTTTCCTAACGAGAAATATGATAGCTTACGTGGATAAACTTATTGGTTTGTTTTTAATTGACTTGGAATTACAGACAAAATACAAAAACAAAAAGAACTATTGTGTAGCTCTATATATAGAATGGTGTCATTCCACTTTCTTTTTTAAAAATAAGGTAATTTCAAGCTCAAATATAATGAAAATAAAAAATAATTTTTTAATTTTTTTTGTACTATTTAAAAGATCTCAATGAGATCTATCATACAAGATCCATATTGGTAGAAAAATTATTTGGGTAAACTTGTAATTTTTAAACTTGAAATTACCTTCCTTTTCGAAAAGTTCATTTTTTTAGAATCCGGAACACCCCTATTTGAAAATTGACCCTCTTATTGGTTTGTTTTTAATTGACTTGGAATTAGCTTTCATTATCCAAACTCGGCTACCTGGCTCAAGAATCTTTATTTTGAAGTACAGTCAACGGATTTAGAGAGTTACGGAAATTGAACCACGTCAGCTAACCTGATAACTCTTAGTCTAACTACGTGATTCAAAAAATTAACATCAAATACATAATTAAGTAAGTCGGCAATGATTTTTTTTTTTTTTGAACAGAATTTCATTGAAGAACAAGAGCGTCGTTACATAAAATAGAAAACAAAACTGCAGGGGGGGAGACCACCCAATTTAAACCTAAGCTAGAGGCTTTAGAAGACGCAATCCAATGAGCAGCCTCATTTCCTTCCCGGGGGGTCCAACAGAAAGAAAGCCTCAATTCACTAGCAAGTAAACGAATATCAAAAATAATTGACAAACCAATTTGTCAAGTGCGGGTGTGACTGTATGTCTTGTGCAAGATTGTTCTTCTGCCAAATTTGAGATCAAGGTGTATACGGTGGAAGATATTAAAAGAAATCTTGATGGTGCTAGACGTCTCATTATTTAGGAGTATTTGGGTGTATCTTTCCTTTTATTTATCTTGTCTTTGTTTATCTTTGTATATAGGGTTGGGTTGAACTTTCTGGTTCTCCCTTCCCTTTTACTCGATATACCCTCTTTGAGTCTAATAAAATTTTCTTTTGCCGATTAAAAAAAAAGATTGTTCTTCTGCCAATCGCAAGAACGTGAATTGTGGGAATTGAGTTGCTCAGTGGCGGAGCTATGTGGGGCCTGGGGGCCCGCCACTCCCCGCCTCCGGTTTTTTGAACGCTCGAGTTTTAAAATTTTTATTTTGTATATATTTGATTTTGAATATTAGTGATAATTATTTGTATATAGCTATTTATAATCTTAATTAATAATTTTGGTTCGATTTCATGAAAATCGGTTATTTTACACTAATTTCTCAATTTCTTTCATAAATAAAAATAAGCATGTGACAGTTGAAGTAACCTAAAGAATCATTTCAATATTGTAGAAATGTAGTGAATTAGAAAACAAAAAACTTATGATATAATAAGTATGCGTTCCGATAAAAAATATATGTCTATTAAGCCAGCTCTCCTGAGATCAAAATCCTGGCTCCTCCACTAGTTGCTCTTGTTCGCTTTCCTTGGTCATCATCGTCAACCTCATCTGAACCATTGATGTTGGAAGAGCGAGGCAGTTTATACGTGATGCAACTCTTTCATCAAGCCACAATGGCAACTTCAAATACTGATGGCTTGTAACTACAGGTACTTTTTTATTATTTGGACACGTCTGTTTTTGCTTTTGATAGCGGAGAAATACCTAACCTGAAAAAGCTACTGTGCTGCATATGCATTTTATTTTAGGAGTTTTTAAATATCCATTCTCAAATTACATACCACGAAAGTATTCATTTCGGTCATTTTGAAAGGTTATGTTTTTATCTCTTTCACTTGTGAAATACCTTATCTACCCTTATTTAGTGATATGCATAAATATTGTTGCCTATTAGGTGACATGTAATTAGGATTTATGTAAGCATAGTTTTCCTAATTAAGTGGATTTTAATTGATGATTTGAAAAGGATGGGAAAAAATTCAAATCTTTGTTATCTTTTTTCAATCTATTTATTTTCTCTCCTTAATGTCGTGAATTTTTTGAATCCTTAATTTCTTGAATTTTCGTCAATTGGTCGTATCATAATTCTAAATTTATGTGAATATGATTCAACCAATTTCAAAAAAAATTATTTTTTTATAAATGATATCTGCAAAATTACCAGGAAACATATTTTCCAAAATATGGTGGATTGTCAAATCGACCATATTTTTCATGAATAGACCATGATTTATTTCAACTTGGTTCGAACCAAAATAATTACGATCTAATGAATACACCATTATATATATATATATAGAGTCCAGTTCCCATAAGGGATCCCACACGGGCTTACCGTGCGGGAATCCCATTTCCCGACCAAATTGCGACAATCCGAGCCGCTCAAAGTGATCATAACGTGATTTTAAGGGTACTCACGAGAAATCAGCAAAAAAAAAAATGATCGGGAAGGGCTTGATCTGAACAGTTTTTTATTGAACGGTTCAGTAAAAAACTATTCGGATCAAGCCCTTCCCGATCATTTTTTTTGCCGATTCCTCGCGAGTACCCTTAAAATCACGTTCTGAACACATTGAGCGGTTCGGATCGTCGCAATTCGATCGGAAATGGGGAGTCCCGCACGGTAAGCCTGTGCGGGATCCATCATTGGATCCTTATTGTGTGTATATATATATAAAATACAAATCCAAGCCATGATTCCATTTACTAAACGGAATACAACATGATTTTTCAGGTATACACCATGATTTAATCGAAAAAATATAAATAAACTATGAATACACAAATCATGAATAAAATAAAGCATGAAATATATAAATAAATCATGAAATCGTAAACAAATAAACCATAAAATGCAGAAATAAATCATGAAATACTAATATAAAAAGAGAGAGATGAACAACGTCCTTAATGTACCTAGTATAGCAAAATATTCTCCCCCAAAAAAAAAAAAACGAATGTGCTTGAAAATACAAATTTGGGTTCAGGATGACGCATTAAGCAAAGGGATTGAACACCATCGTTGCCATTTGTGGGCGAAGCTGAAGCAGTAGCCGACGATGAAGGGGTGGCTAATGGTGAAGAGGTCAGGGAGGAGGGAGAGTTTGGACTTGAAGACGTTGGAGACGAGGCGAAACCGGCAACAAATTAGAGGACGTTGTGGTTAACCAAGATGATTCTATTGACGAGGGCGAGTTGCGATGGAGAAAACTTTCCACTGCAATGGATTGTGGAGAGGATAATAGTGGAAGAGAAACAAAGAGGACATGATCAAAAAAAAATCAAGGGAGAGGAAGATGAATTTGTTGCTGGATTAGGTGGTGATTGTTGGGAAGGAATTGTGGTGTATTTATGCAAGAGCAATTCATGGGATTTCACCAGTAAAATATATCCACATAATAACGGATAGGACCTATAACTTTAAGATATCATCCCAAAATTCATTGCCTATGTATGGTATCAGTTTATCACATAAAAATGAAAAAGGGTAGTATTGGGAATATTCAAATTTAAGGATGCAAACATAATTCAAAAAAGTCAACAGGAAGGAAACATACGTCCCTTGAGGTCTGAGAATGATTTATTTAAGTCTCCCAGTTTTGCCGATAATATACATGTCATTGTTTACTTGTAAATGTGATAGCATTTTGAAAGTCCTAACTATGAACAGCATTTACAAACGAGGGGATTCAAGGATCCCCATAAGGAATATGTAGGAAAATATAGTATGGAAAAACAATAAACGATTTTATTAATTTCTGAAAATTTACAATCGAAGAGAATATTACATGAATTGGAATTACAGAATATGAACCATAAGCATAAACTATAAATAGGGAACAAGAATTTGCAAACTGAGATCCGTTTTGTTCAACGGTGCCCTTAAGACAAATTCACCGCCTCGCCGGTGCTGGAGGTTGAATCGGTGTTTGTCTCTCAGGGTTGACTCGGTTCTCACTCAGCCACCGGAGCACCGCCGGCCGGAGACTGCCCGTCGAACTAACTTGTGTCGGTACTCTCTCTTTCGAAGAAAAAGGATTTCAAGAAGAAGGAGAAACTCTTGGATTTCTTGGTATCTTCAAAAAAAGGAATCAAACCCCTTTATATAATCGATTAGGAGCCTTCTCATTGAATACGGGAATTCAACAGGGGGAGCTGCCCATTCAATAGGGCCAATTCAATATTCATATTGAATATAGGGAATTGAATATGGAGAATTCAATTTTTTTGGAGAAAAACTGCTACAGTTTATTAATCCAGCAATTGATTCCTTAATCAAATCATGGGTTTTATTCTGGCCATTCAACCTTGTATTAATCAATTGCGCACAACTGATTCTGTAACTGAACCATCCAAACGCGAATGATACAGACCCAATAAAGCACAATCAATTCCAAACCAATCTAGACTAGACCATAGACCACAAATCTCAAACAACAGGTCACGGGCCCACGAATCCTGAGTTCCAGCCCCGGCCCTGGTCTAATTTAGGTGTTTGGTGACGGTGCGCACGCACGTCATTTGGCCTTTTCAATTCCCATAATGAGACAATTTCTCATTCATCTCTTAATGGAATTTGTTCACTGTAATTGGGCTCACCTCACGCGGTGTGAGTCCCACCAAATTCTCTTTGGTAAATTCCATTTTCCAACAGAATATTCCAACGCTGGCGTATCTCTCTATTACCCTACTTGAACTTCACATTTTGCCAAGACAACAAAGCTTCCCGAACAGAGTTGTAAACTTTGGCAGAAAGGGAGCAAGAATCCAGAGATTTTCTGTTGAAAAATTTGGGCATTACGCTCACACTAGATATTATAGACAGCAGCAAAGAGGGAGAGTTTGAGGACACACTTTGTGAAATGTTTGTATTCTTTGTTTGGGCGTTCAATGAAAAGTACAGTTACTGACAAAAATAAAATCTGATAGCAAACTCAAATTAGTGAACTGGAAGTGTGATTTTTTTCATTGCTTACTATGTTGTTGAGACACATTAGAAGTGTGATATCATGGAAGAACACTTAATTGATCATGAGCCCGTCAGTCATTTTCTAATAAAAAACTAAAAACATGGAGAATTCAGATGACATATACCTAAGAGGAATGTATGTTGCAGGAATGGATAGAATGTTGGAGGAACAACCTCCTGGCCAATCCTCCTTTTTAATGTTAAACCCGTGCATTGGAGCTCTATTTAACACTTCTTTCCCATAATTCACTCTCTACCAAGCTTGCTCCAACGGCCATTTGAACCCTTGATTATCACCAAGAAATTCACCATGCTTTACTTACAAGAAAAGAACTAAATTAAACTCACAATGAATGATTAGTTGTAACAAATCACCATAATGAAGTGCATTGCCAAGAATAATATAGTTTTACCCTTTGATGCATTTGACAGTTAGAGCCTGTTCTACAATTCAGTCTACAAGATACAAGAGGCAGTTAATTTTTATTGAAATTTGGCGGTTGAGATATTTATAGACTACTTATCCATGTTCTGTGCAATGAATGCAGGAGCAAGCTAATTCTTTTGACTCAAGGGAAGTTGCAGTATCCATGGGACTTGCCAACCCGACGTTGCCATGATATGTAGCTGCTTTATGCCCATTGACACACAAGGCTATTTTTCTGTGTCTGGCTTCTACAACAGTGTTCGCTCTCTATTTATATGCAAGATTGTTCTTCCACCAATCACAAGAACCGTGAATCATGGGAATTGGGTTGCTGTTGTTCGCTTCCCTTGGTCATCATCGTCATCCTCATCCGAACCATTGATGTTGGAAGAGCGAGGCAGTTTATACATGATGCAACTCTTTCATGAAGCAACAATGGCTACTTCAAATACTGATGGCTTGTAATTACATGTACTTTTTATTATTTGGACACATCTGTTTCTGCTTCTGATAGTGGAAAAATCCCTAGCCCAAAAAAGCTACCATGTTGCAGATGCATTTTATCGTAAGGTACTCCATGGATACTACGTTCTGTTGAAGGCCGACACTGAGACAATAGTTTTCATACCGTTTCTGTTGATATTATACATCCCATTGTTTACTTGTAAATGTGATCGCAAACTCAAATCAGTGAAATAAAAAGGTGATTATTTCATACCAGAAACCGTGTACATCGATCAAATCAGGTGCTCCAAAGTCCGGACATTATTATCTTGTTTTGCTCTGGAGTCCGGACATTATTATCTTGTGTCAAAATTGGTGTTAAATTATGTGAGGGGAAGTGGCCCCAACAAGTATATCATCACAATTGAGTGCTCCATGAACATCCCAGCTAATTGCTAACAAAACAAAATTGTTTGTAAAAACAGCGCCCCAACTAGTGCATGCCCGTGCCTAAAGGCACGGCGCAACACGTTTCGGTCATATGCTTGGTGATAGGGGAGAGAGCAAGGAAAAAGGATATGCTGGTCCTCTAATAATTTGATCACATTGTTACCTAGGGAAAGGGATGTGATGGTCCTGTAGTGATCTTATCAAACAATACCATTCAAACGAAAGGGGAATAAAGTCGACAACAATTAAACTCCCATTATAAAGTTGTTTTCCCACCAATTCTTTCATAGGAGTGTATTTCTTTGTTTTCTCTCAAGTTGTAATGGCAGAAATAAAATATCTGAATGCCCAAATTCATGAATTGAAAAAATATAAAACGGAGTCAAATAACATCTCAAATCCACACAAAAAATAATAATAATGAAACAATAGTGTCAACAACATCATTTTAACATACAAATGGAGAACATAATCACTAAGAGATAGGTCCTTCAAGCTTTTACAGTCACAGGGCCATAGTATTACATCTGCTAAGCCAGGAATGATTAAAAAATTAAATTAGCCCCTAAAAAAAATAATTGTAAACATCAATACCGACAAAGAATCACACCACCACAATAATAAGAGATTTGATTGCCTGACATTTGGATAAAAGATGAATGTATTTCAAACATTGATAAGAAGACATGTAGAAGAAGTTTTGTGCATGTTCAAGAGGACATCAAGAAAGAAAAGAAAAACTCGACTGTAAAAAAGAACTCAACTGGAAAAAAAAATGATGGATCAACTCACCTCAAAAAAATGATAGTAGTTTCGAAGCAAATTTAGGTGGTGTGGTGAGAGAGGTAGAGAAAGTAAGGAAGAAGAATGACAGAAGTTGCTATAGAATTTAGGTGAAATAGGAAAATCACAGAAGAAGTCATCAGCTGTATGAAATTATTGTATGGAAAGAACTAATTATAGAAAGTAAAGGGTTCATTACCTTTTTTCCGGATAAACAATATTACCGAGATTGATTATTGATTTGGCCCTCTCTCCTTAACTCTTTCCTTATCAGGCATGCACTAAATTTTTTAAAAGGTATGTTGCTTAATTATAAAGCAATCTCGCCTTTTAAATAACCAATATTACCTTCTGAGCACAACTGCAAGTCAGCCGAAGATTGTCTCAATCGCGGCATTAGATGGCAATCCAATGGCTATAACCATATCACTAAGTACGATCGAACGGTTGTAGAAGGTGCTTTGTTTGTATGTGTAGACATTTTGATAGAAAACTGTCCTATTTTATAATATAGATGTCTTCATAGCCGAAAAATAAAGGCTAAAGTGAAGAACCTAGAGCTTCACAGAAGGGAACCTTCCATGAAAACAGATTTGTATGATAAAACCAAGGCAAGGCAACATATGCTTGCCTGCAATAATATAAGTACAGGACAAGGTCAAGCGGTGGTGCCATTATTTTGGGAAAAACTTTCTGGCACGAGCTTTCCTCGCTGCTTTACCAGTTTAAATTCCATCAAGTGCAACTTCTAAGAAAATACTTATTACTGCAGAATCAATTTGTTGAATGTTGGGAAAGACTTGTCTCAAAATGGTCACACAGTTTGGAGTGCTTGCCTGCACGGGAGTTGAAGAAATGAGTTAGGTGACAAATACATACATGCTCCTTCCTAGAAGTACTAGTGGGTAGGTATACTACCTTGTGAATAGTTCACAAATTTATTTTAGCTATCATCTTTTTCTTTCATAACTAAATCAACACAATTCATTTAAATATTATTTTTTTCCTTTTTCCGATATTAAAAATAAAGAGAAGAGAAAGGAGAAAGGAGGGAGGAGAGAACAAACAACAAAAAGGAAAAAAGAAAAGAGTATGACCAATGCTTAGGTAAAAATGACTATGTACTGTTTACAAATGTGTTTTACCATCTCTTCTACCTAATATGGTGCAAGCATGTTTTTGTGATTTTTCTCTCCAAAATAGAGGAAAAAGCATTTTACATTCTCTGATGTATCTGCTTAATTGTAAGTTGCATTGGATAACAGTTCAGCGGAGACCTACTTGATTAACTGACGGCAGGTCAAAACCGTAGCAGTAGTAAACAAAGAGAATACAGATTTGACATGAGATCATCACACGCAAAGGGAAAAAAAAATATCTGTTGATTTTGCCACTCCCTTTTTGTTAACGTTACTCCCCTGCAAGTGTATTTTTGGTTCCAAAATACACTTGTAGGGGAATGACGTTAACAAAAAAGGGAGTGGCAAAATCATTTCCAAAAAAAAAAAAGCATAATGACAATTTCAAGCCAGCATGAAAATCCAAATCAGAGCAACAATGCTAACCACACAGACAATAGTGTACAGATTGTGCACAGATTTTTTTGTGGGACTCATCACGGGCTTCACACAAACGATCCGAGTCGTTCATTAAATGTAAAATATTTTTTTCGTGATCTTCGCAAAAAATCAACTCAATCCGATATCTATAGGTGCTCCATCTAAACATCTAACATTTTCGTTCAGATTTTTGGATCATAAAAAGTTAGATGAATTAATCAAGCACCTATAGGTATCGGATTAAGTTAAATTTTTGCAAAAATTCTTGAAGAAATATTTTACATTTAATGAACGACTCATATCATTTGTATGGGACCCGTGGAAGACTCTACAATAAAATCTGTGCACTACTGCACAAACTTATTGAAATCAGAGCTTCCCGCCCAAAGGAAAGCCAGTTAGTTTGTTAACAGTTAGTTAAAAAAAAAAAACTAAGCTAACTTCTCTAATTTCATTTCACTCAACTGTTTTCGATACAATGCAATGGAAACCCTAAAACTCTATCTACTTACTATATACAAATCAAGAATCACTTTACTAATCTTGAACTAATCGTAACTAACTAACAGAAAGTAGAGAGAGAGAAACTGAGTGAAATCAACTTAAATCAGTTACATTCGTTGGTGATACTCCTATTTCTCTTAACACTCTCTCGATTGACTCTCTCCCTCTCTCGATCGACTATTTCATCAGTTACACACACACTTTCTCTCTCCTCATTATTCGTTCGAAAATGTCGAAAGAGAAAGGCGTCAATGTTCAAGTCGTTCTCCATTGCAGGTACTAGTACGCTTGGGGTTAGGGTTTCGTTTTACTAGGTCTTCAATTTGGAGATCTTTTAACTACAACTTTGTTAACTACGAGAAGTCATTTATGTATGTGTGTTTGTTTTCAGGCCATTTACCGAAGAAGAAGAGTCGATCAACAATGAGCCGCCGGCGGTGACCTGCATCGAGGACGAAGTAGCAGTCTCTCCAAACAACAGTCCTAGGGTTTTCTTGACCAAGAAGGCGTCTAGTCTTGGGGAGGTTTTCACGTTCGACAAGGTATTCTGTTTGAAATACGACATCAGAATCGACAACAGTATTGGAAACTCCGTGTAGGAAAGGTCAATAGGCGCGACCGTTGACCATTTGACTAGTCAATGGGCATGCGACATGTGTACTCAACTTTGCGGGGTTGACGGTTTTACCGACGAACCCTAGCTTGCCATGTGGCACCTCAGTATCGCGACACGTGGCCCATCGCGCAAGAGAGCCTCGCGCTACCCATTATTTCGCTGCACCCATGTGAAGGTCGCAAGCCCAAATTCTTTCTCTAAGGAGAGAACTCTATTTATACAGGGAATTGCTTGGCATGGTCCCAATCTAATGGAGATGATAACGCGGATTAACCAAGATACACCAGTAACTTGCCCAGACTCTTATGTCTGCTCCGGCCTTTAGGCAAGACTTGAGGGGCCCCTTGAGGCTTGGCAGCGGTACTAAAGTGAACGAGTAGGTCACGACTTTGCCTTATGAGAATGAAGGGGATCTAGTGGCTTGGTGGCTATAAAAGAAGAAGAGGATCTCCGCGAATAAGAGGATACGCTTACCATCATACTAGCGGTCATTTTATTAGCGCGCCACTTGGCGTCCGAGCATTAACTTGTGTGGTCTATAAATATGAAACGTCTCTTCATTGAATCCCAAATAGAGCTCAATGTGAACATTCCCTAAAGAGAGAAAGTTGGTGAGCATTGATTTTAAAGGAGGTCTTATCCTCCTTCAAGGCTCTATTGTCTTTCCTCCTTGGGATTTCTAGGTTAAGGTCTCCACTGCCTAATCCCTCTTTGTTCACCATGCTCTCTTCTTCACCCTTCTAGATCACTCCCTTCATTCCTTTCTATTGACTATTCCAACCTCTCCAACACATCTATTCTCTAAAGGTTTTTGTCCATTCAGATTTCGGACCTATCCTACACTCTGAAACTCATACAATGAAAGAATAAAATTGGTAGCCTTTAAGAAGGCCCATTTGACGGAAGCTCTAATGGTTGATCCTTTATAAATGTTGCGGTGTTTTGCATGCAGTTTGACTACCAATTTGTCAATAAAGCCCTTACCAAATGAAAAAGTGAAAAACTGATACGGTGGTGGGGTGGGGGTGGCTTTCCAAGTTTCTTTTCATCTTCTTCTCCCTTTTCTGTTTCTCATTTTCTTTATTTCCATCTTCAAGTGACACAAGAAAAAAGAAAGATTTGGTAGTTGGGTAATGAATGATCTATGTCAAGTTTTTTACTTAGTTCTTGTTGCCTTATCTGCATTAGCTCTTTAGAGTTGAAAGAAACAAAATGGATCCGAAGGAGTTTTTTTTGTGCTTCTCCCAATGTGATATCAAACACTTCACTTTAGTTATCTATGTCTGATACGTGTTGGAGTGGGGACACTTCTAGTTCTATCCTAATTTGTATTTCTAATAACGTGGATGTATGTAACCCACAGAGAAGCGATATCGTCGGATTTTTCATACAAGAAAATTATGTTAACTACTTAACATGGGTGTTGCGATGTCAATCTAATAGCCTTGCTCTAAAGAAGCATCATACTATTGATGAATATCACGGTTAAGTTTCTCCATAACCAGGGGCAGACCCACGTGGAGGCACGTGGGGTCACGTGTCCCACGCATTTTAAATAAAATAAAATAAAATAAAATAAAATAAAATATTTATATAAATTTGTAAAAGTTTTCTACATTGTTATTAACTAGTAGTGCGGTGGAGTGGTTATGTGTGCTGTGATAAGTTCTAGGCAACCTGGATTCGATTGCCCAGTATACCAATACTTGTGTTTTTTTGTTTTTTTCATTTTTGTTCTGTCTCTTTCCTATACCAATGCTTGTGTTTTTTTGTTTTTTTCATTTTTGTTCTGTCTCTTTCCTTTATTTCTCCATTTTTGTTCTACCTCTTTTTTTTTTATTTCTCTATTTTTGTCCTATCTCTGTGTGTTTTCCTCCCAATCCAAAATATTATGAAAATTAAATTAATAAATTCTTTAGTTTATTTTCTATTAAGTTTACGGTTGCCACCGTGACAGTTGAAAGAGTATTTTCAAATATGAAGATTATCAAAAATCGGTTGCGGAATAGAATCAGTGATCAATATTCAATTATTAAGCGATAATTTAGTGGTATATATATAGAGAAATATTTTTCAAAATTGTAAATAATAGGTGCCCCCAGTATATGGAATTCCTGGATCCGCCATTGTCCAAAGCAATGACTTATGTAAACATGTTTTAGTAGGTAGAATTAGAACTTAGAAGCTAAATACAGTTACGCAAGACTAGGGTAGGTTAAATAATTTGAGGTGTTATTGTTGGTTTGAAAATCTACAGAGAGCCGTGTTGTACCTTTACAATGATTTACCTATTTTTATACATGTTGCATTAGTATCGAGTTATATACTTACGTTAATTTCCGCTTCTCGTAGGTTTTTGGCCTTTCAGCTCAGCAAAATGATATTTTCAAAGCAGTTGTTCCCATTGTTAATAGTCTTGAACAATATTTTCAAATCGGGATATGTATTGTGTATCATCTTTTCACTTGTATAGTTCGTATCGAGATACGTATCGTGTATCTTGAAATACGTTTGCTAGAAGAGTAGGAGTTTCTATTATGTAATTGGACAATTTTTGGAGGAGGGAGAATACTAAAGACACGAGTGGGGAAGAAGAGTATTTGTATTGCACTTGAACTCAACCTTGTTTTTTGCCTGGTCAAAATGATTAGAACCCATCCCTATTTGTACTACCCCATAGAAGACTCTAGTATAAAGATATTTTCATATAAAATAAATTTTGAAGTAATTCTAGAATTACACATGAGACAAATTCTCACAAAAAAAATCTTAGATATTTCACAAGAATATTTTAGAGCGCTAGATATTTTAGAATTTCTAAGAACTAGATATTTATATCTTTTTCGATAATATCTATCATATTTGAGTTTTGTCAATTGGCACTTTGTGAAAATTCTAAATTTAATTAAGAAGTAGATACACTTAATAACACCAACAAACTATGCTTATATTTAAAAAAAATTTAAGATGCAAAATTTCAAGTCTCTTAACAGGAGCCTATTACATTAAGGCTTTATGTTACATTTATTAGGAAAATAAAAGTAACATAAAATACAATCGAAGTATGGTTCTTTCTTTTATACAAATCCTATATTGAGATTGAATTTCTATCAAAGGGTTTGAAAGATACCATAATTTGATCAAACGGCTTAGATTAATGCATTTGGGGTTTCGCTTCTTGAAATAAAGTCTGACTTTTTTCAAATAAGTAATCATAGGGTACGTACAGAATCACGATGCGCGTATAAATCGTAGGATACGTGATCGTATCGTATGATTTTTATACAAAAACAATATATAATGAGACACGTATCCTTCTCCAAAGGAGACGATACAAATTGTAAGATACATATCATCTATTGTAAGTTTTTAACAACTATGGTCTTAAACACTTAACCCAAAACCAATTAAACACTCCATACCCAATTACAGCCCATCAATCTAGGTAATTCATATTTGAATATTTAACAGATTAGCTCAAATACAGCTCACAATCATAATAAAAAAAACAAAAAAAAAAAAAGAAAGAGAAAAAGAAAGAAGAATCTATAGGGGTAGGTATTATATTAGACATTCTCTCTCCATCTATATTGTTGATGGCTTAAATGTGTTA
>BPLS01013277.1:0-10598 GCA_019656275.1 Rhododendron kiyosumense | reverse complement strand
AAATCTGGGTTGGCCAAGAACAAACGGCCAAATGCAACAAGATCCGTACGATTCTCTGCAACAGCTTGGTTACCATCTTCTTTATCATAACCACCCGCGGAAATGAAAGTGCCATTGAAAGCCTTCCTCATGGGCACAAGACTGTGGGGGCTTTCACATTTTTCCCCAACCTTTTTCATTCTAGGCTCAACCATGTGACAATATAGTACATTGAATTTACTCAAGGATTCAGCCATATAAAGTCCTAGAGCCTTTGGATTTGAGTCACCGGATTCCATGTAATCAGCAAATGGAGAAAGCCTGATTCCAACTTTATCGGCTCCTATCTCATTAACAATAGCTTCAACAATCTCTAGGGCAAATCGGCAACGGTTCTCCAAAGAACCTCCATATTTATCAGTTCGGTCATTGACTTGGTCTTTTAGGAACTGGTCTATTAGGTAACCATGGGCTCCATGGATCTCAATCCCATCAAAACCTGCATGTTAAAAAGAGATTGTAACTCAAGAAACACAAGTATAAGGTAGCAGGATCAATTCCAATGTGACGGAAAATTCTTACTTTTCTCCTCCAAAATATTTTTTCTTAAGACTGAGAGACTTTTAATGAGTGGGCAAGTCGAGAAAGGGTTGGCAGAATCAAACTAATTTTGTTTAAAGCTCCACATTTGTCAGCAGGTATTATTATGGACGTGCTATCACTTTCGAACAACACACTGAAAGGTTTCTACGACATATGTGGTGTTTACAAGTCTGGCATTGGTTTTGATTAGCAGAGACTTGATGACACCGTATAAAGTGAATTAGCCCCAAACTTACCAGCTTCCATAGCATTCCTCGCAGCAAGTCTAAAATCATTGACTACAAGGGGAATTTCATCAGTTCTTAGCCGTCGTGGAGGTGAAAATTCTGCTATATCAATACCATTAGCTTGAAATTGAGGAGTCAACTCCTTGTCTGTAGAAGAGATTGGAGCCTGGCCATTTGGCAGAAAACCTAACCACAGTATAACCACAAATAAATCAACAAAGAACCAAACTGCTACAGGGCCTTGGTATCTTGATCTAGAAGAAGAGGCCAATATAAAAGATTACAATGACTAATATAATTCCTCGAATAATTATAAGTGTTTCAATGAACCAAGTAATAGATGCCCACATCAAATATGAAATGTGATAAAACAAGTCACAAATGTGTACAATGAAAAACAAATGTGGTGAATGGACCTAACAATAGCTACATGCAATGAATAAACACGTAGTTAATGTATCTAACTGCATAATAAATAGCTAGCAGATCTCCACAGTGATCCTTGGCCCTTCTTGTTGATTTCATCAATAGTTGCCCTCAATACAGATATTGAGTCCATAAAACATTGTCAAGCAAACCGAGAAACGTAAATAGAAATTAAACTAGCACTCATATTGTTTTAGTATTTGAAAACACTTGAAGTGAAATCTAAACATTATCTTTCGATAAAAGATAAAGGATGAAGGAGACAAAAATATAAACAATATACCCTGTTTTGTAACTCTTCCCACATGCCAAATCTGACAAAAGAAGATACCACCTTTCGCATGAACAGCGTCTACAATAGGCTTCCAGGCTTCAACTTGCTCCTTTGTCCAAATACCAGGTGTAAAGATAGAAGGACGCCTTAACGTAAAATAAAGATCAAGTAGTTAACGAAACTATAAGAGAAAGAGGCAATCATTTTTAGCAACACATACACTCACCTACATAATTTCCTCTAAACCAATACAAAAAATTCAGAACTTTGAAAAAGCTAATGTTAGAAGTACCCTTGTGCAGTATCAGAAACCCCTGTGGCTTCTGAAATGAGAAGACCCCCTTTAGTGGCCCTCTGTGAGTAGTACAAGATAGCGTGTGGTTGAGGAACGTTATTGAAAGATCTCTGTCTAGTCAATGGTGCCAAGACAATTCTGAAACAATATGGAGAGAAAATAGTTATAACTGCGCAATTGCGCATGCAAGAAGGTTTGAAGTTCATCAGCAAAAAGGAAATAAATTGTCTGAATCCCAAACTGCGCTAAACGCTCCTTGTAAAGTCTAAAAAAGAACAGTACCATAACAAGATTTAACTAAATGAATTAATTGGTTGAACGAAAGAACCACCACTAGCAATGCACATATGTCTAAAATAAATGTGAGATACACGTATATCTAAAGAAAATTTTAATCTTTGATTGACTACCTGCATGCTTGACGCTTAAAGAATAAAAACATTTTTTTCCAATCAAGGTCACATTTTTATTTAATAAAAAATACTTAGCGTTGCATTAAATGATAAGATATTCATTAACTAAAAAGAAAAGAGACTTCTGAACTCAAAGGAGGGCTGTTGACGAGAGGAAAAATTCTAAACCACACACAAATATATAAATATTTACACATGCTCACCCACGTGAAAGTGGGCCTGCATACTGATACACATGAGGGTGGGCGCACACATTGCACCTCATGAGTGTGCCAGTGTTTGTACAGTGTGTGCATGGGGCCCACCTCATATGAGTGAGTGCGTACAAAGTTTCTGTATTGGTTTCTCGGTAGCAATGTCGGGGAAAAAAAAAAAAAACAAGTAGCAAGGAAGTGTTTTACTCGATCTATATATACCTGTGAGAAAGTTGGAAGTTCCCCATTTTGTAGGGGGTGAGAAGAGGGATTTGGAGGTGCGTAGTACTGTCTTCCTGCCCTGCTTCTGCTTCTGCTTGTCGTTCCATTTTTTCTTGATGACAATTGGAAGAGTTACGTTGGTGGAAAATGAGGATTGAGGAGTAGTACTATGATATGATTTTCCCTAATATTGGCGCGAACTGGGGTGGTATATATAGGCCTGAGTATATCATATTTCACCACAAGACAAATACTACTTTACTACTCCAACGGGGGAAGTCAAAATTTGGTGGCTGGGGACAAATACCTCATTCGTGACGCATCGAATCTGTGGTGGTGGTTCACATTTGAATGTATCATGAGTAATACTAATATGGAAATTGTTTTTCACGCTCCCTTTTTAGTCACGTACACTTTATTTTTTTGGGTCTTTTTGAACATGAATTTACAATATTGTCTCTGGATGTGTGAAAAAATATATTAAATAAAAAGCAAGATAGTAAATTCAAGGGGGAAAAAACTAAAAAAAAAAGTGTCAATGACTAAAAGGGGAGTGTGAAAATTATTTTTCTAATAATATATATTTTCTTTTATTAGTAATAAAAGAGAATATATTAATGAATTTTTTGGTTATGCTATTAACAACTCAATAGGTTGTCAATAAGGTGAAAACAATACAAAAATGATGTACTTTATGTCAAGGAATTTTAACACATAAAATTATACTCCCTCCGTCCCAATTTTTTCCTCGAATTCTCCATTTATTGAAAAGTGTTTAAATTTTCACAAATACCCTTTTACTTGGTTTTTGTTTAACTTATATAATTTTCTTTACCTCAAAACTAAAAAGGGATAAAATTGAAACGTTGGCCTTTCGGTGGTTGCTAATTTAGGAAAATTTCAAACAATTTGACATAGCTCGAAAAGAAAGTGTGCACACAAAATGAGGCAGAGGGAATATAATTTTTTAATCATTTTTCTATTTTATTGATAGCTGTGACAACCCATTTTTACGTTTTTAAAAATTCGGAATTCAATAGAGATTTTCGTTTGAAAAATTGACTTCGTAGTTAATCTCATATAATTATTTTAAGATTACGGTGATTTTAGGGTATTTTTCTAAGATGAAAACCCGAACTGGCGGACCGAACGAGACTCATTTTCGCGTCCGCGTGGGTTTTTTTTTCCAGCGGACGGTCTATTGTTGTGAGCTTCTGGAAATGGGCTTGGCTCCCACCCCATTGATTTATACCCAATGTTCCCCTTCCCTTTCCCCTAGATACAGAGTAGAGTAAGATTCTCTTAATATTCAACAAAAAAAGAAGTATAACAAAGATATCTTTTTAAATAGTTGAATTTTTAAAAAGGGACTTAAATTATGGAAAAATGATAATTTTAAAACTGTTTTTGTTGGTGTCAAAACTTTAGTATACAAAAAAAAGATTTGTACCATGTGCAGCGTACAAGATTTTTATCCGTTGAAATTTTGGCACAAATAAAAACAGTTTTAATATTTTAAAAATATTTATGTACATAATTTTTGGATGAAGCTTGACGTAATTGAGTTAGTTTATGTGCATAATTTTTGGACGAACCTAGACGCAGTTGAGTCTAGAGTCAATTCAATAAATAGGAGTCACACTCTCTCTGTAGGGAAATACCAACCCTCACTTTCCGTACTCTGTACTGTTGGGATTTTTAGTCCCTCGCCGCAGCGGAAGCACCCCACAAAATTAAACAAGCACAAGAAAAATAAAGAACACGAGATTTCCATGGTTCGGTCTCAATACCTACTTCACAAACAAAAGAGAAATTCAACTATATTGATCGAGTACAATGAGATAAAAAAATATTAATCCCCAAGCCCAAGCCCATGCTCACTAATATTTTTTTATCTCTTCCTCACTCTCACAATATATTTTCTCTCTTGCTCTCACCAATTGTGTATATCTCACACACACATGTAAATCTAAAATATGCCTCGGTATTTATAGAGTATCAAGCCTTGACCTCCAAGGCCTCCTACTGCCTTGTAATTCATTTTCCTACTTGGACTAGGAAATACACCAAGACGGAAACTCTTCCAAAATAATACCAGTATGGAACTCCTCCTCTAACTTGCCATAGGATTTGATTCTTTAACCAAAACCCGAATATAACATAACTACATACGAATAATTACCAAGCACCCCCTCGATAAATTATCACGTGGGTGAAGCCCAACACATACATATAGGTGTCTTTCCAACGTAGGAGTATCGGGCTGTGTTTCACTTAAATAAACATTTGAATTAAAGATAATATATTGTGAAAAAATGACATGTCTCGTAAAATAAAAAATAAATATTTAAAAATAAGAATATTTGCGAAATGAAGTCTTGATTGATGAATCTCACACGCTTATATAGACATTAGGTTAGGGATCCTTTTAATCTCTTTAAAACTTTTAGTTTCCTTCCATTAAAAAAAAAAAAGGAAAAAAAAACTTAGACTAGTATAGTACTGCTGAAAGTAGGTAAGCAAAGAGCTTCATCTATCTCTAACCACCGCTACTACAATGAAGAAATTGGGCAAGCAAAGAGCTCCTTGTAACCATCACTAAAAATTATGATTGGAATGAGCAATAAACATATTAATCGCCCAGGTGAGGCTGCCTTCTTTTGAACTTGTCTTAAAATAAGTTTGTTTATCATTATTTGAAATTTTCTCGCATTTATTAGTTTTGCGATAAATTTTTGTAAATTATTAATTTGTCTCGATAAGAGAAATTGAAAAGTTAAAAAAAATTTAACTTTACCCAAGTATTTTGAGGTTATAATTGGTTCAACATTAACTCAAAGTGATTCACAGAATCACAAGATAAAGATATCTGTACCATGATACCAAAGAGATTGTTTTGTGCCCTTGGGTCACTGTTACGTAGTGCCCAGGCTTCTTTTCTACCCCATGTTAAAGTGAAACCGACACACTTGTCTTAGGCCCAGCCCCAAAAGCATTGAATAATTCTGATATAAGCAAATACTTGCCAACACACGTACGTCTAAAATAAATGCGAAATATACTCCAATATCACATATATACAAGCAAACAACAAAAGAAAAAGAAAGAAAATTCTAATCTTTGGTTAATTACCTACTCAACGTGTAAAGATCAATAAAATGAGTTTTGTTACAATCAGCTTTACGATTGGATAAAAAAATTAACCTCACGTCAATCATATAATATTTATTAACTGAAAGAAAAGTGACAACTGAACTCAAAGGAGTGCTGTTTTTTTTTTTTTTTTTTAAAAAGAAAAACCTCCAAGGAGTGGATTTGGGACTTTTTTCAGACACCCGTGGTGAATAAAGTTTAATTAATAAGCATTGCGATGATAAATAGTCCTCCGAAGGTGAGATTTTCGTATGGATGGCGTGTCAAAACAGAATTGTGACAAGGTTGGTCTTGAACAGCAGGAATATTATTCTGGGAATGGATGAACAACGGTTGGCATGCCTATTTTGCCTTCAGGAAGAGGAAACGCCAGAGCATCTATTGATAACATGCCCGTTTTCTAGCCAAATTTGGTTGAAGATGGCAGAGTGGTGGAACATTGATTGAGTGGTTCCTTCGAATTTGCTGGGATTATCCTCTTGGTGGTTTTTCTTCCGGTTCAAAAATCTGGAGAAATTTTTTTGGGAGTGTTGTTTTTACGCTACTTTGTAGTCTATTTGGATTGCAAGAAATGATGCTATCTTCAACAACAAAGTTGCTGATCCTCACCAATTGGTTGATTTAATCAAAACAAGGGCAGCCTTGTGGATCAAAGCCAAATTCAATGTTAAGGTGTATACAGTGGAAGATTTTAAAAGGAATCTTGATGGTATTAGAAGGCTCACGATTTAGGTGTACCCTTGGGTGTATCTTTTGATGTAATTTTGCTTCATTTTTGTTTTTCCTTGGGGTTGTGGTGAACTTTCTGGTTCTCCATTCCCTTTTACTTGATGTACCCTTTCAAGTTTAATAAAAAAAATAAAATTTTTTGCCGAGCAAAAAAAAAAAAAATCCGTGAAACAAGAGGAGTCAAAATCAAAGTATAAAAAACAACAATCTACTTGGGATAACTCAAAGTGGTAGAATTTTGATCCGAGGGGAGTCGGCTTGACATATATATTTTTATTAGACTTATTATATCAAAAAGTTTTTGATTTCTAATATATTAAATTTGTACTTTGAAATGATTCTAATCTAATGAAGTTAAAATATACCAATCATTTTTTTTTCTTTAGACTATATACTTCAACAGTTACATGTTTATTTTTTATTTATAAAAAAAATTGAAAAATGAGAATGTAAAATAACAGATTTTTTATCAAATCAAATCAAAATTATTGAGATTACAAGTACCTATACATGAATAATTATCGATAATATTCAAAATTAGGTATGTAAAAAATAAATTTTTTAAAACTTTGGGCTGAGGACACCGAGCCCAACATAGCTCAACCCTTGTTTTTTCCCCTCCCAAAAATAGCTCAGCCCTTGATTACCCAAGCTGATTAATGAAAGAGACTCTGGCACTAACTAAAACAACTGGGCTAGCTCCTTGAAGAACAACAGTCAAAAACAAATTTATTTTAAATATCCCGATGAAATTTTAAAGATTATTCAAATTTATTTTGAAGAAGAACGGTCACTAGACATAAGTTTGAAATGAGAGGTTACGTCGCATATTTACAAGTCATGCAAAAGGCTATTCTAATTCCTCGAAATCGAGATGCCTACATAAAAAATGTCATGTCGTAAAACTAGTTATAAATGTGTTACTGTGTACAAGGAAATAGAAATGAGGTGAATGAACCTAACAATAGCTACATGCATGTGCAATGAATAAACATGTAGTTAATGTTTCAAGATGCATAATAAATCCAATTGCAGATCTACACATGACCGCAAAGCCCTGGACCAGAACATTTGACATAACCGCAATATCCTTGACCCTTCTTGTTGATTTCATCAATACTTGCCCTCGACACAGATATTGAGTCCATGCCACTTCTTCAAACATACCGAGAAATGTAAATAGAAAACTAGCACTCGTGAAGTTGGCATAAATCCTACCACACATTGTTTGGTAGTATTTTGCAAACAATGACTGGAATCTAAATATTGTCTCTCGATGATGACAGATAAAAGATGAAGGGGAAAGAAAGGCTTTTTAACCTTTTTGGCTCACAAAGCATTGATGTCATCTCATTTTCGTCTCCAATATAAACATTGGAGACATTTGGTCCCCAATGTTCTAATTTTGTATGAATTAAGTCCCTGAGTTTAATGCTGTGAGTCTCATCCGTTAAAATGAAGGGTATTCTTGTCATTTTGCCTACCCCAAATATACAAGGGAAAAAAAAAAAAAAGGAAAAAGAAAACCCAAACCACTAGCACAACTCTTGCTCTCCCCCTGGCCCTACTCTGTGTGTGTGTTTCTCTCAAACCCATACCACCGCCACAACTTCCCACCACTCACTCACACCACCAACACAAATCCGTCCCTCTCGGTCATCGACCACAGCGGAACCAAGACCGGGTATGATTGTGAGTCTTGTTGCCGAGGCCGTGGTTGGAGAGGTACATGCAAAAGTCGTCGAAGAGAGTAGTGGGAGCAGTTGGAGAGGGGTCAAGGTTGTGGGGTGGGATGTTGCGGATGTAGATCCAACTCTTGGCGCATTCTGAGGGGGGTTGTGGCGTCGGTGGATTTGATGGCCATTTGGGGGAGGTGGGTGTATGTGGAGAGAGTGGGGGGAGGAGTGAGATAGGGGACAAGGGGTTGGATTGATTTGTTTCATTATTATGGATGTGAATTTTGGATTTTCTGGGGATGGGATCGTCCATGTACTGTGTCGTTTGTGTTTTTTCATTGGGTTTATGCTGTAGCAGCTTGTTGGGGGGAGATTTGGAAAGGGAGGAGAAAAATGGCGTTGAAAGTTCAGACAACAGAGAGACAAAAGAAACAAACTTTCTGGCCACAACGGTGGCACTGGCCATGGCTGCCTCTGCAAGCAGATCTCTTTTTTTTTTCTTTGACCGAAATATGAGATGGGCGAAATAACGAGGATGCCCCTCATTTTAACGGATGAGGCTAATAGTGTTAGACTTGGGGACTCGATTGACACAAAATTAAAACATTGGGGACAAAATGTCTTCAATGTTTTGTATTATTGAAAGGTAGTAGTAGTTTTTTGGATACATTGGTACTCATCTGAGCCCTTTCATATTATTCTGTTGTAGGAAAAGTACCATTCTGTAGGTTCTATCACATGTTCATCGTGATGGAGGATCAGCTTGGTTTAGTATTTCAGGTGCCTTCTCCTTTTCAGAATTAAGTTGGGCATCTACCGACTTGATTAGATAATCTATACACTTATACAATAATCGTGAAATAGTTCTACAAGTTGGATTTGTGTTAGAGTTACTATTATTTACGTGTTGTCAACAAGCCAAGATGGCCTGTCTGATAAGCAAGCAACTGTGTCAAAAAATGGCATTCCGATGATCTCATTGTGCAGTTTGGACCTACCGATCGATATCGCCTGCAATTTTAAGGATAGTCCTTTTTTGTGGGTTGTAAATAAAAATTAAGGGATTGCCTTCGAAATGTGTTTTATTGCTCCCTACTCTTACCGTATCGGACTTTTTTCCCTTCCATCATCAGTAGGAAAAAGATCAATAAAAGTGGACCCTCATCGGATAGTTTTGATAATTGGATATAGTTTATGCCTTGTTTGTTTTATTTTTTTAAAAATATTTTTTAAAAGATTCTCCCTACTTTCAATTGATTCTCCCTAGTACTCTCATAATTTTTTCTTTAAAAAACTCTTCCAAACAAATCATTAAGCTCTCTCTTGTGTTTGTGTATCTATTATGATGGGACTGAGTGGTTATTTATTTGACAATTTTACTGTTGGCAACTTTACAAGTCTGAGTGTGGTCCCTAGTTGATTATCATGCTGAATCATTTGTTGCAAAAATGTCTTGACCGAGTAAGGTGCTGTTTCGTTTTCTTTTTAAATCTTTTTTTTTTAAAAGAAGGCAATTTCAAATCTAAATATAATGAAAATGAAAAAAAAAATTAATTTTTTTTGCACCATATAAAAGATCTTGATGAGATCTATCAAACAAAATCTATATTGGTAGGAAATTATTTATATAAACACATAATTTTTGAACTTAAAATTACTTTCATTAGTTCATTTTCTGAAACTTTCTTTTTTTTAAAACTGGAACGCCCCCTAAAGCTTTCCGTGAATATAAGGGTTCAAACAAGGAAATAGATTTTCGCACTTTAAAATTTACCATCTACACCTCAGAAGTGGAGCGCGAAAATCAACTACACGTAAAAATTGATTTTTGTATTTCACTTTTGGAGTGTAGATGGTAAATTTTAGAGTGTGAAAAGCACGGGCCTTTAAACAAACACCAAAGAAATGGATTTTTGCCCACATCTAGGCTTTCTTTTCCTATAGGACAAAATGCAATTTGCCTCGTTGGCACATCACCTCCCTATCATGTAGAACTGGCCAATCCATCTCCTTGTGGTTTTGGATTTTTTGGTCAATACAAACTCCTCATCTATCATAAGAAAGAAAAAACTTATTCTAATTGGAAAACACTTTACAGAGCTAATATTCATCTGTACATGTGTACTACTATACATAAACATGAGTTTGTGTGTGTTTAGCTGTGGGAAAATGACGGCCCAAGACATGTTTTGATAATTAATATCCGCTAAGAACAAGCAAAGAACATTTGTTAACGCTGAAAATGTCCTTGATGGGTATTAATTATCAAAACACGTCATTGGCCGTCATTTTCCCTTTTGCTATGTATATCCACTTACATATAGAATTCATGAAGCCAATCCCCATCCAAATCTAAAACAATCTATTCCTTCCCCTACAACGTAGTCCCACCAGCATTCCAGAAACT
>BPLS01013273.1:0-10415 GCA_019656275.1 Rhododendron kiyosumense | reverse complement strand
TTTGGACTTCATGATATGGGGCTTCTTAATGGAATCATGATAGTGTTTAGCGTACTTTGTATGATGTATCACATAGCCATGCTACAGTTAAATTTGTTGGGTGAAGCAACTCCTGAATCAGATCTCTCATCAGGCATCAGTTTTCAGCAGAGAAGGTTTTTCCCCCTTCTCTTTTCTGTTCAACATAGGAGTATTAGTTAAGGAGATCTCGTCTCTCATAAGTAAAAAAATTCATGTCGCTTTTCTTCGGGAGACTTAAGTCGGGTGGATATGGTTGTGGTCAATGGCCGCAGGGGCGGACTTAGGGGTGCAAGCGAAGGGGCGGGGGCACACCAAACAATTATCGCATTGTTTCTACTATGTTTTAGGTTTTGTTTGCAAATATATTATACGAGGATAATATATTTGTGGTTAATTTATGAATACGGCTCCCGCATTAAGAATCATGCGTAGTACAGTAGTGTCATTAAGATGTTTTTAAATCGGGATATGTATTGTATATCATTTTTTTTCATTTAATGAACCGTATCGGGATAGTTATGATGCGTTACAAAAACTAATGTACAATAAAACTAGTTATACCAAATCACACTTTAAAAATCTATTGCATATAAGAAACATGAAGTTTTTAGGATGAAAATCTCCAAGTTTCCCAAGTGGGGTAGACCCATTGAGGTGTGCTAGTGTCTTGGCCAAGGGAAGAGAAGAAGAGTCATTATCTGATTTGATTGATGCAAAACATTATCGACATATTTTCTTTCTTCTATTCGAGCCCCAATGGATTGAGGTTGGGTTTTCTTCAAATGGTATGAGCATGGCCATAATTAGATGAAACAATTTAGAACATGCCTGGGGTTCTGCGTGATTTTTAGTGAATAAGTAATTGTAGGATACGCACATTGGGGATATTCCAAATTGCTGGTCCTTTTCTTTTATGAATGTTCCAAAATGAACGTCTATTTTGAAAAGTAAACATAAAAAATTGTGCAACATTATTCTTTCACCCTTTCTTTTCTACATTAAGCATGTCATGTCAAAGCATAAAGTAAGGGCAAATTAGAAAGTTAAAATCAATTATGTTTCTCATCATTCTACCCATAGAAACTCGCTTTCCCAAAAGGGGCAAGCAAATTAGGACGGAGGAGTATATTGTAAGATACGTCATAGTATCGTAGAATTTCTATACAAAAAGATAGGGGTTGATTTTATATGACTTTTGTTATGCGTTGTACATATTTAATAGTGTAAGATGTACTGTATGTAGTAAACTCATCTCTATGAATGAACAAATTTATTTTGGTCTTCCATTCGAATAGTGGCATAAAAATTTTAGTCATGACAATTGACACATAATCAGATATGAATATATGGTTGCTCTAGTTACCAAAATAAGAGAACAATTGCATCTAATACCAAGGGAAAATTTACATAATCGACGATTGTATTTTGAGCGTATGCTCTCTTTTTTTTCCACTCTCACGGTTGGTTCTCTTTCAAATGAAAAGTCTTGGTTCCGTCCCTGCCTAAAGTAGCTTTTCCAGGGTTGGTGGATTGTGTGATATGAATATGATGACTTGTTTGATCGGCTGATCTCATATTCTGCCGATTTAGGCAGGAGTTGCTTCATGTTAGCCTTAACCTCCTTTCCTGTTTTTATTTCCCAAAAAGGGGTGGTTCTCATTTTAAAGGATTGTTCTATGGACTTGACTGAATGGAGGATGAACACGGACTCCGGAATCCTAGAGCTTAGCTGCACTACAGGAATTATAGTGCACCAAATAATTCCTGTAGTGCAGCTGCACCACTGGATCCTGGAGTCCAACAAAATAATTCCTGTAGTGCAGTTGCACCGCAGGATTCCGGAGTCCAGCAAAGTGGTGTTACGTGTAAATTAGCACTAATAATTTCTATCAGCAATGATGCATCAATATTTTTCTCAGTTTCTGGGTAATAAAGTAGATGATTAAAGTCAATATTAGTGTTGATTGTTGGGTCACACATGTCGATTGCTTTTTCATGAATACTTTTTGGCATACCATATAACATGGAAAAAATAGCAAGTTTTGAGTGATGGGCATGTGCTTGCTGAATATATACATGTGTATTGCGTCCAGATTCGGACACAAATGTATTCAGATTCGGAGTGTCCGAATTTGTACAAATAAATCTATAGACACTGTCTTGCTCCATTGGATTTGGCTCTAGCCCAGTTGGCATCTCCTGGTCCTCCCAATGTGGGAGGCCAGGGTTCGAGTCCCGTCATGGGCATCTGGGATTCAGGGTTATGGATAGTCCCTAAAACTCCTTGTGAATTAATCTACTAATACCCTGCTAATCTTTGCTCATATATATGATATTGAAAAAAAAAAAAGAATTGACGGAATGAATGTACAATTTAATATCTCCATATAAATGGGGAAGATAAGGCATTATTAGAAAAAGTGCATTGGAAAATGGCTATGGCCTCTTGTTTTTTGCATTCTTTTTAAAGTAGGAGCGGAAATGCTTTCTTAGGAAAATGGTTCGATTCATATTGAGATTGTTTGAGGCCTTGGCATCTCTCAGATGCTTTTTCAACTTTATTTTCCAAAAGCATATATAAAGGCTGCATCTGTTAATTTCCATACCGACATATCTTATTCTTCATCAAAGAAACTAGGGCAGAAAGATGATTGAGGTTTATTTTTTGAATGAATACTTTTATTGATAGTCTTATTAGGCTGCTGATAAGTTAAGAAAAAGACGGGAAAGCACATACTTCAAGTTTCTAATGCGCTTTTTTTTTCTATAACTTTTTATTACACTTCCACAATATTTTATATACTTCTCTCACTTTTTTAAACCTTGGAGACAATCCATTGGGCTGTTTGTAGCATTTTTCTTTTTAAATTTTGTCAAAATCATCAATAATGGTGGAAATCGTCGTGTGGATTGATTGAGTAGTGGAGTATGATTTTGGAACTCATTTTGTTTTGTGATAAATGGGTACCAATTAAATGTGTCAAACATCTTTTCTCTAACCATAAATGGGTATATTGATATGATTTTAGAACTCATTTTGTCTTGTGATAAATGGGTAACAGTGTCAAAACATCTTTTTCCTAACATAAATGGGTATTGGAATTATATATTAATATCCGACCAATATACTTTTTGACATAGCTCATATTGTCCACGAGATTTTAAAAATAAATGATTCTGATCATCTTTGTAGGCCTAAAAAAAGACAAGAAATTCCTCAACGGGACGGTGCAATCTTCGTCCTAAACGTGACGGTGCAGACTGTGCAGTCCCTAAAATGGATTACAGAGAAGTCTATCTGCTCACACTTTTGATTGTTGTGATGAAAACAAAGCTAGCAAAGCTGCCTTGGGTTCATTCTCCGACGAACTCAGTTCAAGTTATTCCGTTGTCGTTCGTACAATTTACTTCTTTAATTATTATCCCGTTGGATATTATATTTTTCTTAGAAATTAGTACTCCCTCATTCCTTTCTAAATGTCCTATTTCGTAACTCCAACTTATTAAAAAGACATCATCATTATACCTTTCACATCAATTTTTTCCTCCACTTTTCTTACCTACCCATCATCATTACACTTTTACGCACTAACTTTTTCAAAATAGAATATACTTTTAGGGACAAAATAGATAATGCACCAACTTTTACTTACTAACTTTACAAAATGGACACTTTTCAAGGAACAACCTAAAATGAAATACTGAACTCTAAATATGGGACGGAGGGATTATATTAGATAAAGACAATTTTGATAAAAGGTAAGCTTATCTTTCAGACAAAGCATTCTTAGTCTACAAAAAAGAAAAACTCACTCCATTCGTAATCCCATCAATTGCCTGTCTATCATAAAAATCTCACTCCTTCACCAACCTAATAGGTACTGGATGACCAAAAATCTTATGTCAGTTTTCTTTACCGACGTAAATTTTATTTTTTTTAATAACTTAGGTGTACGGGTCAAGTTTTGCGCGCCTTGATTAATCCTAAACGACCAATCCTACCGCTCGCTTGCGGGAGTCTCAATTGAAGCCAATGTATGAATTGAGGTTTGATCCTGGACTTTAGAACGGTGCGAATCCCTAATTAAGTCCCTAATCTTGACTGCTAGGCCAACCCCTTGGAATTTTTCTTTACCCACTATTGTAATGAAGGAAATCTTAAATCACGATTAAAAGAGTTGAGTAAGTTATAAGATAAGGAGAAACTATTCTCATTATTAAAAATCCAACAAACTATAATTTACAATCCACAATCTATAATGGAAATTGATTTTCACTTCCTTTTTCGATATTCACTCCTTTTTTTTGTTTTTAATGTTGAAAGAGTAAGTATTTTGCCTTTAAAAGACAAAAAATGGAGTGTTGTTTTTAAAAAAAGAGAGCGTGAAAATCAATTCCCTCTAGAGTTTGAATAACAATTAGCTCACAAACACCCCTAAAAAGTTTCTTCAATTTAAAGGCAAATTTTAAAAAACAAACGTAAATAAAGAGAGAGTTTTTAGCGCTAAGCGGGTATATCCTATATGGTACCAGCTCGGCGCATCCAAACCGTCCGATACACTTTTGGACGGCTCGGATTGAAACTCTCTTTCTCCTCTCACCCAACACTTTCTCTCTCATTTTCTCTCTTCAAATATGAGCTGTTCAAAAACAAAATGGACGGCTCAGATGCGCGAGCGGACACCATGTGGTACCCGCTCGGCACTGAAAAATTTTCCGTAAATAAAGCAGAGTTGAGAGTACTATCGTATCGTATTTAATGAAATTCATGAATTGCATTAATTGAATGTCTACGATGTTATTATCAATCAATAAATATTCTATACAACTGTATTTTTCCTTCAAAAAAGCCTCCAAACTCTCATCCTTAAATTCCCAGATTTTTGTTCTCTCTTTAGTAAGCTTTTTTTTTGCCTCTAGCATTTTCCATATTTCTATTAGTATTATGCTCGTTCAGTTCAATACACGAGACACTAATTTATTTTATTTTATTTTATTTTTGTTCCCGTGCCCCTCCCACGTCTCTCTATCTCACAAAAAAAAATAAAAAATTTGCCAGGGATAAAATAAACTTACCTCAAAAAAAGCAATTAGTGGTTGAGATTCACTTTGATATGTGTGACCCAATCATCAAAGTGATTCTCAACCATTAATTGTTTTTTTCAAAATATTTTCGGAGTAGAGGATCGGAAAAAAAAAATTTCGGAAAAATTTTCTTTGTAGTCAGAGAAATATTAAACGGGTGTTAGATTCTTGGCATCTCTCTGCCAACTTGTTATCTCTTCAAAAGCCAAATTCCTTGAGATTTTCCAAGAAGATTTTGGAGAAACAAAAATGGAATTGTGGTGTGACCCACCACCAAAGATCCATACTAATCTTCCATTTACCGTATTCAAGATATTTCCAGTGGCGGTTCAAAAACAGTAAAAAATAAAACCTATCCAATGCCTAAAAAAAAGATCTTGGGTAAATTATAGTTAACTCCCTCTAACTAAGTCTCGCGTGCACTTTGTTTCCTCTAACTTTTTTTTTGGCACTCAATCCCCTCTTACTAACTGAAATTCAAATGGTAATAATTTCAAACGGTCATAACTTCTTCGTTTGAAATCGAAAACATGCAAATTATATATCGATTTCGAGGTCTTGAAGTCAGATTTCTAATGACACCAAAATCACATCACGATTCAAAGCACACAGAAAGACCATTTTAATCATAACTTTCTGTGTGTTTTGAATCGTGATGTGATTTTGGTGTCATTAGAAAGCTGACTTCAAGACCTCGAAATCGATATATAATTTGCATGTTTTCGATTTCGGATGAAGAAATTATGACCTTTTGAATTTCAGTTAGTTGGAGGAGGTTGAGTGCCAAAAAAAAAAATTAGAGGGGGCAAAGTGCACGCGAGGCTTAGTTACACGGGGTTAACTATAATTTACCCAAAGATCTTTTCTAAGAGTCATTTGTTTGCTCTCATATCTTAGAGCAAGTACACCAATACTAAGGTAAATTACATGGTGAATACATTACAATTCTAATTTGACTATCAATTTTTTTTTTCACAACTACACCAACACTATCTATTTTACTTTTTCTCTATTAAAATATTATTTTTCTTCATTTTTCCTTTTCTTTTGTTCTTCTTCCTCATTCCATTTTTGGGTTTGAAGCTAGCACAGTTTGAGCCCCATTTTCCATTCTCCAGCCCTCTTCCAACCAGTCTCCCAAACCCCCACCCCACGCCTCTCTTAAATTCACCCAAGAATTAGAATCCCACAAGTGTAGTCCTCGGGGAGGAGTTAATTGAGTTCAAGCAGCAAATTGAACAATTTCTACAAATCGAAAGAGATGGTATCACATTAATCGGAAGGCCCGAAGGGCCCATGATAACTGTATAATGCTTTTACTGTTGTGTTCATCTGAGACACCCTTCACAACCTTTCCAACTTCCCTTTCACAGCCAGAGATGGTATCGCAATCGGACCAGGGTCTCCGCCGCCAAAGAAGGTGGTGACTGAGTTGAAGAAGTTGCCCCATCTTGGCTTCCATTGCCTCTTTCCCTTCTCTTACGCTTCGTTAATTATTGTGATGCCGGGATGACAGTGGCGTTTGCAGAGGTGGAAGCAATGGAGGAGAAGGGGCAGATTCCGTAGAAGAGAGAGAGAGATGAAACATTAAAATAATGGGTACCTTCTGAACAGTGGTTTGATAGATTAAGCGAACAACTGTAGAGAAATGAACTATAGCTTGTTGTTTACCTATGCTGGTGCAGATGGAAATTTATCACTTTGGTTAGCTAAAATAGCTTTAAAGGTTGTTTAACTATGCTGATAAACTTGCTCTTATTATCTTTTAATACTATATATAGGAGTACGTAGCATATCGTTAACCACCAACTTAACTAAAAGTTTAAGCCGTTAGAGAGAGGGGGCAGAACTTTATTATTTATATCTTCAACACGCGTCTTTTATGTGTAGCCAGACTCTCTCTTCCATAAATGGGCTAAACACGTGTAAGTATTTTACTATTAGCTAGGTAAGGGTAAGGTTTGAACACATGATCTATTGTCTGCTCTATATTAAATTGTTAACCATCAACTCATCTAAAAGCTCGCTATATTTGGATTAGGTTTTGAAAAATAATAAAGGTAATAAGTAGAGAGAAATAGAGAGAAATGTTAGAAGCAGGGAAAATCTAGGGAGAATTTTTTGAAAAATTCTTTTTGAGTTGTAAAGAGAACACATCATTAAAAGACATTAGAGATGAGAAAACAACTTTATTATTTGTACCTTCAACAATATATTAGACTAGTTGTTGATTTGTTGTTCATTGAATTTGATTCAATTTTTGCAACATTATCAAGTAAAACAAAGGTTGTTTTATATGTCAATTGAGTTTTAAAATTTAATTTAACTATCGCGAACTTTCTCGAGGGCAACCGTGGCTTTTTATTATTATTATTATCAATTATGAGAATATTTCTACTTTATCAATCCCTGGAGAGATGCTTCGAGGGATAGGAAGTCCTTCAACTTTCTCACAAGCATACGGAATCACTCGTTTTGTAATCTTTTTTCATTAACTTACTTTACATACTTGTTTACTTTATTTTAATTAATTTTTTATCTGAGTTATGTCTTCATTTAAATATATAAATAAAGAAGTAAACAATAACAAGTTAATATCGTGTAATGGATTCGTGGCAAATAGTTTAATTTTATAATTAGCTTACTGACTAAGTTGAAAGCAACACTCCCCTTGTCCCTAGTCCAACGCTACGTACATGAGCTAGAGACTCTGATTAATTATGTATGCATTGCCAAAGTGAAAACTACTAAACTCGTTTTTTGGTTGAAAATAACTAAACTCGATTGTTGTTAGTTTCTTGTCTCTGTCTCTCAGGTATAGTTACTTGGTAAGTGTCGTTAGGCTTACCATGAACGACTTCGATTTCGATTAAAGAAAAAAAGAACAAAAACTAACTTGTTTTCTTCTTGTGGGGCAATACTTCATTTTTTTTTCACTCAGCTAGAAAGTTTGAAAATTAAGCTAAACAAAATTTACTAAAAACATATTCCTATCCTAATTCAAATGGTGAGCATCTTTAGCTTATCTTTTGTCTACTCACATGCAACTTTTGACATTAATACATTGTCCGTTCGCTTCTTTAATGTTTAAATTCTTCTTATTAGGACGAATCGAGAACTAAAGGTACCAAAAATTTAAAAAAATTTAGACTAAAACTAATCTATTACATTAAAATATGTCGTGTGGCCCAAATTATCTGTCCATTGGTTAAATTTGTGTTTTCAACTAGATCCAAAAATGTACTTTCGGGAATATTTTCAAAAAATTACTTTGACAATTCAAGAGATTTTTTTTCAGTTTTTTTTAATGGTAAAACCCAATAGAAAAATAATAATTCTACAATCACGCCCACTTTATACATCCAAATACACAACTATTGCACACTCTAGTATATGTAGAACATACACACTTATATGCATAAATAAATGTGTATTTGAGTGTGGTCCGAGAACTTCTCACAGAAGAAACGATTTCCTAAAAATAGACAGCATGGCATGGAGGTCGGTAATATGAGTCCAAACACATAACAGAGACTTGCTTTAAGAGTTATTATTCGGTAATCCTGGAGCATCAAAGCGTAGTGATCCGAAACCCTTTATCCATGTATAAAAGGCACACACTTGATAGTAAATCTCACACCGATGTGTAGTCAAGAACAATGTTTTAAATAACGATATTGAGACACATAACGTTAACAGTCGAGGTGTAACGGTATTGGGATTGGTGAATTTTTAAAAATCATTTTTAAAGAAATAAATTTGAGTGCCGAAATCACCCTAACGGTCTATTAATGTCCGTAACAGCCGTGAATCGGAAACGGATCCACATGACAGGAATCACGTCAATTTTCAAATCCTTAGTTGAGAAAGATTCGGACAATCACATGGAGCATCGACGCGTAGTGATCCGAAGCCCTTTATCCATGTATAAAAGGCACACACTTGATAGTAAATCCCACACCGATGTGTAGTCAAGAACAATGTTTTAAATAATGATATTGAGACGCATAACGTTAACTGTCGAAGTGTAACGGTATTGGGAGTATCGAACGATATCTAGCGGGAATCGATTGTCGCAGTGGTGAATTTTTAAAAATCATTTTTAAAGAAATAAATGTGAGTGCTGAAATCACCCTAACGGTCTATTAATGTCCTTAACAACCGTAAATCGAAATCGGATCGACATATAACAGGAATTACGTCAATTTTCAAATCCTTAGTCGAGAAAGATTTGGACAATCACATGGCGGTGCTCCAGTGACACTTGATAAATTTTCTAACTTTGCCTTCCTGTTGTAAACCTGTCGTTTACAACGTTCTCACTCACTTCTTCACTCCTCCCCCATGTCTCCCCCACAGCCACCACATCACACGGCCACCACATCACCACCAACTCACCTCCCCTCTCGACCCACTAACCAATCGATTTAATAAAAACCCTCCAAGTAGAACGAGCAACGACTACAAACAAGCAAGCAATTCCCCTTTTCAAATCTCCATTTCCAAGAAAATCACAAAAATGCCAAAACCCAACTCAATAATGGCAGTACTAGCAATATGGAGTTTATCAGCAACGGTGTCGGAGTCAGGGATAGGGGTGAACTGGGGAACGGTGTCTCTCCACAAGCTGTCGCCGTCGACGGTGGTGGATCTGCTCAGGGAAAACAAGATTGGGAAGGTGAAGATGTTTGATACCGACCCAGATGTCCTCAAGGGTTTAATGGGGAGTGGGATTCAAGTGATGGTCGGAGTGCCCAATGAGATGTTGGGCTTGATTAGCTCTTCTTCTGGTGCTTCTGATTTGTGGGTTCAGAAGAATGTTTCTGCTTATATGGGTAAAGGTGGTGCTAATATCAGGTTTGGCTCTTCTCATTGACTTCTATTTTTATGCTCCCTTTTCTTCTCTGTTGCGATTATTCTGTCTCACCATTTCCAACCCTTTTCAGAGCATCTCCAGCTCTTACTCATACTTTTACTCAAATTTGAGTAAAAATTTGACTAAAAAGCTTCATTTATTGGAAACACTCCAATGAAAAACTCAAAATCTAAGCATAATGTCAATGGGAAAGTTGTAAATTTGAGTAGCACAAAATAATCTTCTAAAATTTGGGTGAAGGTTTGAGTTTCCCTTGATTTGAGTAAAATTAGATTGGGTATAGGTTTGAGTCAAGGATTGGAGAGAGTTTTAGGGAGTTCCTCCACAAATTTTGAGTTTGAATAAGAAAAAGAAAAGGCTAAGCTAGAGATGCTTTTACTCAAATTCGGGTAACAGTTTGAGTAAAAAGCTTCATTTGATATGAAATTCAATT
>BPLS01013239.1:0-12363 GCA_019656275.1 Rhododendron kiyosumense | reverse complement strand
TATCGAGCTCGGCATCGATGGGAAGCATCAAGGTCCATCGCTGCCGAGCAGCTTAGCCCAGTCCCTTAGCCACCTCGGCATCGATGGGAAGAATCAAGTGCCATCGATGCCGAGCCTCTTAGCAGCCCAGCTTAAGCACTTTGCCAGCGATGCCGAGGGCCTTAGGGGCGAATCTTCAGAGCATCATGGGAATATTCCAGGCGCGGATCTCCTGAGTATTTAAGTTTGTGACATCATTTTTGTACAAACATAGAGTAGCACGTTTTTACAGAATTTCTAGATCTAGCTTAGGTTCATTTTTGCTTTTTGATTGTTCTTGAGTGTTCTTCATTTTCAGCCTTTCATTATTCAATTTTCTGCTTTAATTAGTTAGTTTTTAATATTGTCACCTTTATTAAAGTTGTTACTCGTCTTCCGATCTATCGTTTGATCTAGTTTAATTCTAGCCTTGTCTTTTAAATTATGCTTAGTCAATTTTTGCTTGCTCTTATCTTCGTAGATATGCGTGAGTAGTTTCAAGGGTTGGGTCATGGGATGATTAGCATCCCGTGGCTTGGGCAAAAATTGCATTTTTCACCAATAAAGCTCCAATTTTTAGATTCGAAAATTAATGTGGGGTTCGGATTCATTTGGGGAATTACCGAGGTGTTAACCTCTTTGATCATGTGTAGGTAGGAGCATAGACTACCTACCACACATGATGCTTAGTGCTCTGTCGCTCGAGGGGTTCACCAAATGGGTTCTAGAGCTAGCTTGATAATCGAATCTCTTTTTCCCGGTTTGATACCTACAATTGTGTATTTTAAATCGCGTGAATTGGTGAAAAATGTGATTTAGCCTAAGTCATGAGTGCTAGGATTCCTAGACCTAACCTATCTTTTTCCTAGTTTATTCGTTCTTAATTTAGCCATTTTAATTCCACCGTTCAAAGTAAAACCAAGTTGACTGGCTAAAAGTCGAAAACCCTACTTGCATCTACAAATCCGAGGCTAGCCATAAACTAATTCCCTTGGGTACGATCCCGGACTTCTCCGGATTATTTGCTTCATCGATATTTAAACCCTACGCTTGGGGTAATATTCTTCCGCGACGGAAGAATGCGAAGCATTGGGATTGTTAAGTTGTTTGTGTCATATGACTTATGCATTCAATCTATATAGAGGCTCATTTACAAGTTGATTAATTACCATCTATCGAGCTGTATTTCCTTAACCGCTTTCGTTTGCAATTATTATCATATTTACATATAAGTTTGGTAAAGATTTTTCTACTGGGTTAGTATAGCTCAACTTAATCTTTCTTTTCAGGACAAAATGCTGGACAATAGATTGCATGCATTCGTGTGCTTGGACATGAAGACTTTTTGAGAGTTAACCTTGTTTTAGTTACTTAGTCATCTTTTGTAATTGATTTACTTTTGGTAAAGATGAGTCTGTAACTAATTGTTCTTGAATTCCTTTTGACTAAAAAGTTTGTAATATTCTAAATAGATTCATACATGTAATTAAGTTGATTTGGGCCGTGATGCCAAAGTTGTATAATTTTAAATTTTTGGGGACTTGCTTGTAAAGTTAAATAGTTGGGAACTCTTCTGGGTATTATTTATGTTATGTGAGGATCTTTTATCAAATTGGATTATTTATTTATGTTGAAAATTGATGGTGTGACAATACTAGATAGAGAGAGAGGGAGAGAGAGAGCCGAGAGGAGAGGCCAAGAGAGTGAGAGGGAGAGAGAGTGAGTGTGTGCATGTGTTTGTATACTCTACCAAGCTATCTCCTTTACCAACTTCACACTCAAGCCTAGAACTACTTGACAACCCATTCCTAAACTACTTCAAGCACACAATCTAGCCCTTAATCATCCTAGTTTCTACTTACAAACTAGACCTAGGATTGACTAAATATGGGAAGACTACTCCTTAGCCCAGCTATGATTTCCTTCTTACTTGCAAGACTTGCCAACCTAGGTTATAATCACCTAGGATTGCCTTTAAGCCTTAGAAAATCTCCATAATTACCTATTCTTACACCTAGATTGGATTGACATGGCTTTGGCATGTTTAAAGGTGTGAATGGACAAGACCATAGAGCAAGATTATAATTGTTCGAATGTGATTCCGTGAACATGAGCATGATAAAGTAACATAGAGTTTGGATGATCTTACTAGTTTAGTTTCAAGATTATAATGAATGATTTATATTATAGTGCACAAGGGTCCTACCGTGGAGTCTTTGCATGAAAACGAGACACAGAAATCGAGAAAGTAGAAATATAACACCTAGAGTGTGGTTAATGCAAAGACGTGATTTGAAAAAGAGAAATGGTTTAAAAACCACAATGTGGCCAAATATGGTAGCCCATTGTGTAGTGTGTATGTATGTGTCCCAATGGAAACTCGGGATGACGGAACTATTGTGAGGATACTCGAGAGACCGAAATAGCGAAATCGAGGTTGGGTGTGTAGCTTGGTTATCCGCGGAGAGAAGCCAATGCAAAGTTTTGTGTGCCAATGAGAACCCGGGACGGCAAAACCATTGTAAGGATACTCAAGAGATCGGAATGGCAGAACTGAGATTGAGTGTGTTAAAAACAATTTTGAAAATGTTAATTTGGTAAAGGAAATGTGAAAATAGTGACACGTTCTACGAAATGTCGCGTTGGAGAAACTTAGATACCACCGACACTAACGATAGTTGAATAGTGGATGTGGATGTGTCATTGTTGATTGTGATATTGAATATACATGTGTTAATTGAAATCTCTGATTTTGCATGAGTTACTATACTACAACTATACCCTGTTGTTGTAAGCAAGTGTGAAATTATTCTATTAAGCTTTTGTAGCTCATGGTGTTACCTTTGGTGACCCTAACATGTTATATTAGTGGCGACGCTGGTATAATGTGTCAGACCTTGTAGATGAATAGGGTAAACTTTATATCTTGGAGGCTTTCGGAGTCGAGGAGCTGGCTAGGATGGAGGAGCAGGCGGAGCAGTAGATAGGAACCCTAGTTTCTCCTTCCGTGTTTAATAAAAGTACTCTTGTGAGAGTTATGATATAATAATAAGCCAGACTCTATTTAGTTTTCAATGAAAAATGTTTATTTAACGTTCCAAAAATTAGGGGCGTTACACTACAGTTATATAAACAGTCGTTTCACGTGTTGAGTAATTTTTGTTCTGTAGATTATGTTTAGTGATTAGCATTCCACATACCATTCCACATATATTGGGATGTATAGTGTATGATGCCGGTCAAAGTCCTTGAAGTCATTCAACAAGTCATTGCATCGATCCAAAAGTCTTTTAAAGTTTCTTAAGTGTTTTTTAAGTTTCAAGAGTCAAACACATATTTCAATTAGTCTATGGTCAGGTCTTTTTAATTTGTATCTTGAAAATGTAAGTGTCTTTCTTTATTCTTAGAGGGTTGTTCTAAGTGGCCTATAAATTATGTTGCTATGAATGAAATTAGTAGTTTTGAGTATTGAATTAAAACAGCTTTTGGCAAGTAAGAAGTTTACTTCTTATTCTTTGTTTATGTATCTCTTAGGTGAATTTTTTTTAAGTGGTGAACGATCCCAACACCTTGTATCCTCGTTAATCTTTTGGTGGTGAAATCTGTATCCCTTCGGTTTTAATAGTTGGTGATGAGCGATTATCTTGTTTTTTTTTCATTTTTACTTTTTCTTCCTTGCATCTACAAAATCCGGCCGCCGTCAGAGTATTAATCCAATCTGCCTAAAGTTTAAACAGTTGTTTCACGGGTTGGATACTTTTTGTTTCGTGATTAGCATTCCAACTGTATTGCTTTTGTTATTTTCCATTTGCAAACTTTAACTTCCATTTTTAGCTTCTTTTCAGTATTTTTTCAAATTAGGCTACTTTGGATCAAATTTGTCAATTTCATACCGGCAAGCATACCATTTTCTCTATTGGACAGTACGTACTAGTACCCATGTATTGTTAACCTCTGGATTGACCGCAACACATAATTAATATATTTTTAATATTTTTCGAATAACCAATAAAATTTAAAATAGAGAAATAAAACAGATTCTAGCACTTTGATATGCCTTAACATTAATCCTAATAACAAATTTAGATGACCTTTTTTCTTTCTTTGTTTTGATAAGCACAAATTTAGATGATCGACATCGTATAAACTCCAAGGCTCCGTTCAGTTGCCAGGAAAGGATGGGAAAATCAATTTTTCCATAACTTTCCTAGTGTTCAGTTGGCAGGAAAATTCTAAGACTTACCAATTTAAGTTTTCCTACAGGAATTACTTTCCTGCAAAAGTTATCCTGCAAAAAACACAGGATTTTGTGTCACGGGAAAAGGAAAATGAGTGAACACTCACAAAAATTTTCTGAAAGTTTCTTTTTTCTGACAAATGAACAATTAAACCTTAATTTTTCTTGCAAAATTCTTTTGTCAAATGAACACTCACAGAAAAATAATTTTCTTTTTCTTTTACTTCACCTCACTTCACTTTTCTGGGAATCAATTTCCAACACAACTTTCTCGACAACTGAACGGAGCCCAAGTGTTGTTGAATTATCATAAAATTCAAGCCTTTTTTAAGCAAGATAAAAAATACACATTTTTTGTTGTACCGACCGAAATTTCGGTACAAGCACATCAATCGGTGACAAGCTGGTATTTTGGGCGGTGTGAAACACCTATGTATGTCTATCATTTTATAGCCGGCACGGTATGTAGACATCATTGACTTTAGGCTGCGTTCTCTTGAACTTAACTTAAATCTGAGAGTTTTGTCCTTATTTAAATTTTTTTGTATTTGTTAGTTTTGCACCAAACATTTGTAGATTATTGATTCGTCTCGATAAGAAGAATCGGTTGAATGCTAACTATAGCAAATTAATTCTAAACACAATAATATAAACCTTATTAATAGTTTCCCAAGTACGCCGAGTGTAGCGTGACAAGGGCAGCCCAAACACCAGGCCATTACGCCCTGTTTGGATGGAGGAGATGAAGAGGGATTTGTAAATCCCCCTGATTTGTAATCCGGGTGTCCTTCAAATCAGGTGTTTGGTTCAGATTTTTGGAAGGTGGAGATGGTTGCTGTAGAGGATTCATGTCCGGGAGAAGGGGGATTTGCGAACGGGAGGTCAGACCCCGTCGTTGGCAAATCCGGGAGGTTTGAGACCATTTTACCCCTCCAAATCCCCCTTTATCTTTTCTCTTTTCTCAGACTTGTTTCGTTTTCTGAAAACCAGACCAACAAGAGAGAGAGATCTTCAAGCCAAAAAACTTAGCTGAGGGATGACCGGCGGCGGCGGCTGACGGAATGACCAGTGGCGGACAAGAGAAGCTTTGGGGGAGGTCGGATCTGTGAACCATGGGTGGTGTTTCTGCAAATTTAAAGGGGAAGAGGTAGTGGCGGTGGTGGGTAGTGAAGTGGAAAAGAAAGAGGAGGAAATGGTTTCTGAAAAAATGGTTCCTCCTTTCTGAAAAAATGGCTCCTCCTTTCTGAAAGAAAACGGATTTGGGTTTTGATTTTGGGTTTGGATGAATTCAGCTTTTTACAGGAACAAGAAGAAAGGAGGAATTATTTGGTGTGGCACATGTGTTTGCTATCCTAGGAGCTTCATTTAATACGTTTTTCTTTAAAAAAAAAAAAAAAAAAAGGTTTAAACATTTTAAAGATAACTTTATTTAATTTTATCCAGTTTTTTTTTAAATAAATATGTATTTATTTTTGTTTTAATTAAATTAACCAATATTACCCATTAAATTGATAAAATGGGGGCAATAAAGTCATTTTGTATCTTATTCCATCATATCCACCTTCTAAATCTCCCTTCTCAAAAAATCATCCAAACACATCATTACAAATCCACCCTTCTTAAGAGGTGGGGTCACCCTTCTTAACATATCACCCCTCATTATATATCCACCTTCAAATCGCCCCTCATTACAAATCCACCCAAAACAAATCCTTCATCCAAACGGGCCGAGGTCATCTCCTAGTGTGGCCTCACATGCACGTGGTGTATATGACCTATATTGCAATTTTTTATTTTTGCAAAACTACTCTACTCAGTAAAAAAAAAAAAAAAACCTTAGTTTTTAACTTTTTATACATGCCTCCTAAAAAAGACCCTCTATATTATGGTTTTTTTTCGTCAGGACTAATGATCAATTCTTTCACATAAATTATTACTCTTTCATATTTCAGAATTGAAATCGTAAAATTCTAGAAATATAGACAGTAGAGATTATGTATTCTTGAGTAATAAGTTTACATCTAGAAAGGAAGAAATACAGTTTTGAAGACAAATAAAAGATATTTAATTAAGTTCAACATTAATATTTAAACTCTTCAAGGAATAAGATTTCGTCTTTAGGCTTCCAATAAGGTTGAGCTATAGCTATTTTCGTGGAACCAATGAGAACAAATAAAATTGCCATTATTCATTAATTACATTAGGTGTCAAGTGAAAGATGGCCGGCCTTCAACACAGAAAAAGGAAAAAGGTCCAACTACATCCACAACATTCTTGGAAATATGTCATGCTTTGACGGTAAAATCGTTGGGGAAGGAAGGATCAGTTGGTTGGTTTGATACTGAACTTCTGATGCAGATATGGAGAATTTGGTCTCGCCGTGAAAGCAATTTTCAAAATATGGCAGCAAAAATGGCTTCCCAGGTTTGATGCCAAAATTTGGCTTCGGCAGGGCAAATAATGGACTTGCTCTTACAATTCAATTGTCATTCAAATGGGTGTGTAGCACCAAGTTTGGGTCCAATGAGCATATGCCCATACTGAGAATATTTGTTAATATTGAAAATGCCTTTGATGGGTATTAATTATCAAAACACGTCATTGGTCGTCATTTTCCCTAAACAAGGTTACGTTTCTCTCCCTCACTACTTGATGCACGAGGCTTAGGCCTTGTTCTCTTAAATTTTTAATTTTTAAGTACTTATTTTTTGTTTCACAAGACAGATCATTATCTTTCAATACATCATTTTTAATTCAAAAAATAATACTTATTTCTCTTAGTGGAACGGGCCTTACTATGTTTCATACATTCAATCCTTGTTTACATGTCGATTCTTTAGATTCACAAGAGCAACACTTGTAACCAAAATTGACAAATCAATAGATTTAAAGGAGGGAAAATGACGGTCAAGTTCATGTTTTGATAATTAATTCCCACCAAAAACATTTTCAATATTAACAAATGTTCTCAGCATGTCCTTGGCGGGTATTAATTATCAAAACACGTCATAGGCCGTCATTTCCCCCCTTGTTTATTAGAGTTCTAATTAGGGGAGTTAGAGCATCTCCAATGGGAGATGTCAAATCCTATGTGGACATGTTAACGGTAACATTTGACACCAAAATTCAATCCAACCCAGCAGCCTTCTTTGATGTCAATCCTACGCGGATTTGAAGGGAATAACAAAGTTGTCAAAGTTGACAACCACCCTCCTCCATGCCAAATTTTAAAAAATGACCATTTATATTTTGACATAAGGGTTGGAGAGGGATAATTTGATGTCAAATAAATAGAATTTGACATCAAGGGTTGGAAAGAAAGGCTTTGATGTCAAATTGGAGACGTCAAAATGCCACGCCAGCCTTCAAAAAACATTTGACATCTCCAATATGAAGCCATGGGTTGGAGATGCTCTTAGATCCCATCCAGTCTCATCCCATTTGGCCTTTATGGGTCCGGAATAAAAACAGTTCACTTTTTAAAACTCATCGAGAAAAACAGCCATGCCAAAGATCATGTTGATAAGATACCATTTGATATAATTTCAAAATAAATTAATGTTGTATTAAAAAAATGTGCAACACAAGATTGCAACCCTTCAAAACATTTCTCCAAAACTTAATGCAAAAGGCCGAGCTGGACGGAATTGGCCGGAAAGGTACCTCAAAATCCCAGAAAGAGATAATACCTAAAATGAAGAAACATTCTCCAATCAGAGACAACTACTACTTTTGACCTTTTTAAAACAGAGTTCACACAGGAAACCTATTCAAATGCCTAAACGGCGTAAAGAAGGCAATCAATCAGTAAAACACAAAGTCAACCCCCATCAACGGGCCATTGCTTTTCTTTTTCCAATCTCAGGTTTACATATTTTATAGGTGACCTAACAAACCAAACAAAGACAGCTGTATTAATGGTGGCAAGGCAATGATAGAGGGGATAATTATGCTAATATTCGCATCAAACAAGTTGGCTTCCTTTTTTTTTTCTTTTTTTTTTTGGCCTTCGAATTTTGATAACAATTAATAGTAAAATGCTTTGCTTCACCATTTGGCTTCTGAACTTACATAATCAACCAGAAGAAGACTGTCGCACCGAACAAGCCACCACTTGTGCCCATTGTCGCAACCTTGTCTTCACCGTCTGTGGATTATCGCCTTCACCGCATTTTCCCCGGAAAACCAAACAAAAGCGGAAAAATTCAATTAGCAAGAAAAACCCCAAATCTAAGGAAGGATTCGTAATTTCGATGGTAGGCGGGCAAATGTTTATAGCAAAAGTTTGTTCTTCAGAAAGCTGAATTGAATTTCATTGGTAAGGCCTACTATGACTCTTGGGTCTACAACTGGATTAAAGCATAATTTGATATTTTGATCAAGTATGTATCGGTGTTCAATTAAGCTCAATTTTTGAATTGTCCCCGAAAAAATTAATTCATACAAAATAAACTATTCTGATCAAAGCAACGTGCCCTCAATAACTTACAATATAGTGGGTAAAAACACAGGTGACGGTGAATAAAATTACACCCTACACTAAAATAAAATGAAATTCCGTTGCCAAAAAATAAAATAAAATCACAGGGATCAGATTGGCAGATAGCGGAAGGTGAGAATTGAAATAACAAGTATTGGCAGATAGCGGAAGGTGAGAATTGAAATAACAAGTACAACGATGTGAAAGTAATTTGTCGTTGATCGATTCAAAATAGTAATTTTTTTTTTTTGTCAAACGGAAATATATCTGCTCTTTAAAATAGTATCTAACAGTAGAAAGAGAGAGGAAATTACCAAGACCGAGTATGGAACTGGGGCTGCCGACGGAAGACGGTGATTCGCACTCCGACGCCGTCGATGAAAACAACGACGACGACGACTTCGAAACGCTGTCGTAATAGGTCTTGTTAACGGCGTAATAGAGCCCCAAGGCGGGTAGGGTATCGGATAATCCCGGATCCACCTCGGGCGAATCGAACCCGAACCCGAGCTCGATGCAGGCCTTGAGCTCGTCGAGGTCCTCGTCGGTGACGCTCTTGCTCCGCCGCTTGCGGCGATCGTTGATTCCCTTCCGCCGCAGCAGCCACGCCTCGTCGCGGTACACGTCCGGCGACCACGACTTGTGTTTGAGGAGCGGCGCCGCCGCCGGGGGCGCGGTGGGATTCGACATAGATGGCGGCGGCGGCGGCGGCCGGCGGACCCCGCGGGTGGCTTGGGCTAGCTCTGTCGCTTTGCGTTTTGTTTTTTGTTTTGATTTTTCTAGGGTTTTGTTTGGTTTATAGAGAGAGATGGAATTGAGATGTGAGATGGTGGAGGTGGGCCCAATGAAGCAAAAGCATCGGTTGGTCCGTGTCATGATGACCTGTTCTCTGCCTTTTTAAAACATAAAAAAAAAAAAAAAAGCAATCTACTCCTAAATAAGTACTCCCTCCGTCCCATTTTCATTGTCCATTATTCATTTTTCACTTTTTTGTCTCTTGCTTATATCTTTCAATCTATAATATTTTTTATGATTTTGACATCTTTGTATTATAGAACAAATTGAAATCTATCAAATAAGATCCATATTGCATATTTTTGGAGATTCACATTGAAAGATATAAGCGATTGAAAACTGCACGAATATCAAAAAAGGACAATGAATTTGGGACGGAGGGAGTAGTATAAATTGCCACTTTGGTCCGTTTGATAGGCGGAAAAAATAAAAAGGAATTTTTAAATATCCATTCCCCTTCCTAACCTCATGTAAGTAATCATCCCGGACAATTTGAACCGTTATGTTTTCATCCTTCCAATGTATAAAATACCATTACAACCCTTTAGTATCTTTTAATTGGGAGCCTGATTTTTTGGGTAAATCAATTAGGAGCCTGATTAAGGGGGATTCGTTACTATTATTTAGGAAATGAACATACCGAATTATTGAGATCATATTAACAAACTCTCTCTCCTCTTTATATCTCTCATAATTGTTTAGGATGAGAACAAATGACACCTAACTGTAGTCCACCATAGCAGACACCTTACGCCAGAAAAATCCCACTGCCGTACATCGATCACCATCGCCACCCATCGATCGGACCACCTCCGTTGGTCTTGTTGTCGTCAGCCCTTAACCGTCGCCACACATAGCCGGTTGTTGTCGCCGCTCCTAGCCGGTTGCCGTCGCCGCCCCTAGTAGGTCGCCATCGACCACGTTGCCGCCGCATCCATGAAATCGTGAAGATCTGGAACTACGTGGTTGTTGACGAAGGAAATAGGTTGAAAAATCACGAGACTCTTTTGTTTCACTGTTAATCTTCCACGACTATGTGTGTTTTCCTTATTTCTTCTTCTACTTTGTTGTTTTGTCATTTTTAGTTTGTGGATGGGAGGCAATGGCTTTCATGATAATGTAGGAAAAAATAATCAAGAAAAACATGACCGGTTCCACCGTATGTGTTCCGTAATATTTCATGATAATAGAAGGTAGATGTGAGAAATTTTTCATGAATATTAACCATGATATGTGGGAAAATTTTCATGAATATTAACCATGATATTCCATAATATTCCATGAATATTCTGTAATATTTCATGAATATTTCCTTATTTTGATTTCCATGTTTTTAACTTTTCATGATTCCATGTGTTTTCCAATTTTTTTTTTTAATTCACCCATCAATTTAGGTGATCCTTGATTATCCTATTAATTAAGAAAAATAATATCCAGCATTAATTAAGGAAAATAATTAATACTGGATATTATTTTCCTTAATTAATAGGATAATCAAGGATCTCCTAAATTGGTGGGAACGATATAAAGAAGGGCAAAAAGGGGATAAAATAGTTGGTGGGGATGGAAACATAACCTTTCAAAGTGCAAGGGATGAATACCTACATGTTGCCTCTTCTGAGGATGGTTCTTTAAGTCTCCAAAATACTAGAGGCACATCAGGTGTTTCACATCTCAGTCACACCCTTCTCATGTAGAAGTGAAATAAAAGTAAAAAAAATTTCTTATATCCGATTGATTAGAATGGAAGTTTTGCAAGAAAATAATAGAGAAAATAAGATATTATTGTTTAGAGAGAATAAAATTGCCAAAATTAGAAGAGAAAATGGTGGATGAAAGAGTAAAAAAGGAAGTTAAAGTAATTATTGTTAATTTTTTCAAGAAAATAAAAATGTCCCGTATATTTTTTGAGAAAAAATAAAATAAACTCTCATGTTTTAGAAAGTTGTACAGGAAAGTTCACTTTCTATCACTTCCTAGGATATTCTTGCTAAGTGAACACGAATAATTTTTTTTCCTTGTATTTTTTATCATTATCTCGTTAATCAAACGGATCCTTTGTGAAACAAAGGACTTTCTCTCTCTACGTTCCAACTGAAACATGCTTAATTCCAGCCGCGTGTGCGGCTTCTCAAGTGCATTGATGGAGACTGAGACGGTCCTCCGGGATTGTCTCAACCATAGGAACACGTCTCTGATCTTAGATGTTGGTTTCGAGCAGTCTTTGCGATCCAGAGGAGGAAAGGGCGAATTTGGATCTGAGATTTTCGATCAATTTCTTTAATCAATTTGGGGCTCCCTTCAGAGAAGAACAACGGGAGTCACCTTCGTCGATCACAAGCTACGAAATGGGTTTGGAGTTCTACTACTCAGTTACAGTTATTGGCAACTTGTGGCTTTTCGTGGCTTAAGTTTTACGTCTGTTGGTTTTTCCATTTGGTGATCCTAGTCGGTTTTCTTGTCGGGGTTCTGATTGATACGTTAACATCCCATGTATTTTTTTTTATTCCTTTCATTATTCCTTAACGACACAATTAGTCCTATGTATTGATTTCCATTCGTTTATACCTTTTGCAAATGAACTATAAACCCAACAAAAATGGTAGCCTCTTTTTATTTTTCTTTCAAATCTAAATGATACTCCTAACTTCTTACATTTAATCTCACATAAGGCTTTTGACTTCTCAATTCTCTGTGATTTCTCTTCGTAGGCAGTAGATGATGGATTTCAACCAGAGTTTTATTTATTTTTGACGGAACCTAACTTTTGGTTAATATTTCCTTCTTCCTTTGATTGGCATTATACTTGAACTAGTTTTCGGCTTTCTTTAAG